>OX439141.1:92784395-92892453 GCA_949318255.1 Pollenia labialis
AGAATTTATGGAAAATGTTGCTAAGATTTTTCTTTTATATGCAATTTTGGAGTTTATTTATTCACCAAAATTAGTGAGGAATGTAAGAAAAGATAAGCTCACTGCTTATTGTTGATATTTGCTTAAGCTTTGTTATTGTTGCAAACAAAAGTTTGCTAGCTAGCTTTCCCTCAACAATAAATTTCAGTGTATTTATCAAATATGAAAAACTGGGAATTTAGCACGTCATACGGAAATCCTATTAATAATAAATTTTGTATTCCCGAAAATAACTTTGATAAAGTTTTGAGTGTTTGTAATTCTCCTTCACTCTACAGTTTTGTTTGGGTATCTAATATTTTTAGCTTTAGGTTTCCTGATGATCAGGCATTAGCAGCTTGTGAAATGCGCATTATGACGAGTGGCGTTTAAAGCGTTATTCCACGTTTCGCAACAAAAGGTGTGCAATAAAACCCATTTCCTTTCATTACCTGATCTAAAAGGTTTTATAGAGATATGCTCTTATATTTTCTTATTTTATTTGTTTTTCTGCTGTGTTTTAAAAATTTAATCTCATGGTCTTTTCGATTTTCATTTGTACCTCTGTAACACTTTTTTAAAAATAAATGTATCCATTTTGATACCTAGCGCCAATTCTCATCCTAAAGAGTAGTTATTCAGATGGCGTCACTTTAAAGTTTAACCAGTTCATCTTCCTAATGAAGAGAAGAAGCGATTTAAGTTCTATCCTGGATAGATCCTCCATGCAGGCAAACATCGGTTCCCCCAGGTATTTTTCTTGATGCCCACCACCCAGGGCATTGACAGAGAAAGTGAAACACAGTCTCCTCTTCCTCCACGTTTACAGTAATCATTAAATTTTTGACCCATTCTTCCAGCATGAGTCCCCACCGGTGCCCAGTCGCAACCGACATCACTGTCCTAATCTGGTCCCTGTTAAACCTAAGTAGAGAGCTAGTTCTCCGTTCATCACATCCAGGCCACAGTATCCTGAAAATCGAGCAGGTGGACTCACAGATGCATCGCATCTGCGCAGCTTCATAAGACTCGCGCATGATAAGTGACTTATAATGAGCCATTGTAAGGCCAATGAATTGATCAATGAAAACGTCATCCATGCGACCACCCAGTTTGGCCAGCCCATCTGCCACCTGATTGCCTGGGAATTCTGAGTGCCTCGATATCTATATTAGCGTTGCCCTTGAATGCTTTGCAATCTCATTTAGACATCCAACATTCTACATTTAGTCAAAATGTCATGTAAACGCCTGCTAGGAATGCTAGGGCAGCCTTATATTTATATACGTATATCTCATGAAACCTCAGCCGGTTTGCCGCCCGCAATATAGCCGAAATCTCCGCCTGCAGGACACTGCATCCATCCGACAGAGAAATGGAAACTTTCACATGCAGTTCCTCTATGAAGAAACCTCCGCTAACCCTTTCACCTTTCCTTGAACCATTATTATAAACCCCTAGGGTCGGTCCATGGAAAGTGCCCTAAAGTACATTGCCGTGCGCCACATGTATCACGAACCCCGCGCCAAAGAAAGGCTTCGGGGTGCAATAGTACACTTCATCAGGGATAATCGAATATTTGATTATTCCGGCGAGTCAATAGTCATGAGCCAACCAGCTGTGCGCCGCTTTCAACCGTGTCGCTGAGCAAAGAGCTATCTGCCCGGCCGTAATGTGCACCGGGAGCCAGTTTAATATCGTAAACAGCACCCTCGTGGAAGTAGATCGCACTGATACCGTGATCATCAACGCGACCAGTTTATGTACCTTCACAAGCATTCCCTGAAATATTGGAGCAAAAATTATTTTTTTATCATTTCAGACTCTAAAATTTGTTAATTCTCCTTCTCATAATTCTTAACGAACTATCAAATAATAGTAAGTTTAAAACAAAGAAAAACTTTGTTAATCCCTTTAAGTCTCTTTAAGATACAGAAAAACTTTTCTCTAGGGTGTTTAAAAGTCGTCTGCATAAATCTGATTTAGTTTTGTCTCTTCTAACAAATAGAATTAAACAAACTTTGCATGGTGAAAAAAATATACCGCAAAGCAAATAAACCTTCTTCCACTAGGTTCAACAAGGTGGCCCAAAATTAACGAAGGGGTTTTGAATTCGTTTTAACTTTTTATTTAAGAAATAATTATAATTTTTTTTTTAATACACTATATATATGGGGAATATTTTTAGTTTAGTTATAAAAAATAATATCTCGCAAATTCGTGCTCTTTCCAACACATTTTCCATAACCTTTCGCAAAGCTCAGGTGTAATGTTATTTATTTCGTCGCGTATATGGCTTTTTAATTGCTGGATGGTTCTAGGCTTTTAATGTAGACTCTTCCTTTCAAATAACCCCAAAGAAAACAGTCTTGGGCGGTTAAATCCGGTGAACGTGGAGGCCAATTTAAATCACTTGTACGCGAAATAACTCGTTCACCAAAGATGTCCCTCAAAAGAGCCATTGTGTGCATTGCAGTGTGCACTGTGGCTCCATCTTGTTGAAACCATACTTGCGGATTATTTTCCACGGCTGGCCTTAAAACATATTACAACATTGTCCGATATCTGACACCACTGACGGAAACGGCAATCCCGTGTTCATATTCAAAAAATAAGGACTAATTATCATTTCCGATTAAACACCGCCCTAAACCGTACACTTAGGTGGGCATAATTCTCCTGCAGTTTTGCTTATTAACAAACGAACTTAATTGGAAATGGGCTTCGTCGCTCATAATCAAATTATGTATAAAATTATGATTGATTTGAAAAATAATGCTCAACAATTCGGAAACGTTGTTTAATTGAGTAGTACTCCATTTTAAATTCCCCAAATCTTCTTTTCAAAATAACTGAAAAAAAAATTACAATAAAAAAAAGTTATAAGCAATTTAAACCCTTTTGGTAATTTTTGGCCACCCTGTATAATAAAAAAATAGCATTTTTCAAGCCAATAATAAAAGGAAAGAAAATAAAGTTAAGATACTAGATTTGCATAAGTTTACCACAATTTCTGTGCCGTTTTTTGGTAAATATAATAAAAAACATGCAAAAAGAAATGTTTTATTAAAAATTTCTTGCAAGTTATAAAAATATGTTTTCTCGTTTTATATTTGATAAAAAAGGAAAAAATTTAACTAAAAGTACCAACAAATAACTCGTGAAGATTCTCAAAAAAGAAGCTCTATTTCTATTTCAAATTTCATGATAACTAACACGTTTTTCAAAGTTATTTGTATCCCCATACATACAAGAACATCTATGGAAATCAGTTCACCAGACCAAAAAAAATAACATATTTATACCCTTCCATATAAACTTGGTATTAGGGCGTGGAATTTTGTGCATAATTCTTGGAAAATATACGCAAAAGAAATGCTTCCAAAAATTCAAAACTAACAGTATTCATTGGTTTTTTATACCCTCCACCAACACTAGTGGCGAATGAGAGTATACTAAGTTTATCATTCCGTGTGAGTGACAAAAGTTTAAATCATAATAAAAAAAGAATATATTTTTTAATATCAATGAAACGGGCACAGCGAATTGATATAAACGGTGGTGTCGATACTACAACAAGTAACAACACCAAAAACACAACAATGTATTTTTTTGTTGCTTTCGTTGGCCGATATGTCAAAAACACAAGTAACTTTTGACGTTCCTCTCTCTAATTAAGAAAAAAAAGTAGCACAGCTGTGTTTTCAACGCCACCTGAAAGTCAATTCGCCTTGGAAACGGGCTTTATTGGAAAACAAATTTTTATGATATTAATGTTTAAAATGATTTCTGCCATGTGGCCGCCACGGCTGGCGCATAGAAGAGACTTCTGGAACACCAATTTTCAACAATTTTTCGCAGCATTTGCGGCCGTGTTTCGCTGATAACTCTTAGAATGTTGATTTCAAGGTGTTCAATTGTTTGTGGTTTATCGATGTAGACAAGTGACTTAACATAACCCCAAAGAAAATAATCCAATAGGGTTAAATCACACGATCTTTGTGGCCAATTAGTTGGACCATTACGTGAAATTATTTTTCATGCAAAGTTTCTTTGAGTAAATCAATTGTAGCGCCCGCTCTGTTGCAAGATTAATACCACGTAATCGAGGTACGAACAAATTCCGAATCCTGTTCCTATTCTGTTCACTATAAACAGTAACATTCTGACCATAATTGTTTTTGAAGGCATATTGGCCAATTACTCCGCCAGCCCATAAAGCGCACCAAACAGTAATTTTCGGTTGATCTTATGGTGTCTTATTTACATACCCATTCAAACAGAAATCTGCTTCACCAGAAAATAAAATTTTGAATGGAAATTCAAATTCAAAATCAATATCAAATTGTGCTTCAGCCCATTCGCCGAATTGGTGGAGCATACGGCTTTTAAGCCAAGATCCTTTCGTAAAATCTTCCATAAAGTAGAAGGACACAACCACAGTTGCTGAGAACGGCGACGAATTGATTGATTAGGATCATTTTCAATACTTTCCTCTACGGCGGATACAACTTCTACATAGCGCCCTGTTCGACGTCTCACGGGATGCACATTATGAGTAACAGTCATGGCTAACAAATCACTGATGGTTTAAACGCTAGTTTAGTTGAACTTAAATTTATATGTAGTTTAAACTCAACAACTATAAATCAGTGTTCCATATATTACTTTTTAACTCCATTTAATTAATAACACTATGCCGCAAAAAAATTAACCTCAAAAAATAGATATTTTCTAAACTAAATTGGGGCTGCTGAACACGAATTTAGCTTTCATTTATTTTTCTCAGGAAGCGTTTTAGAGATATACGCGAAAATATAGTTTTTCTGAAGTTGTTTTGGGTATGTCGAAACGTCATCGCAACATAAAAGGATAAATTAAAGAAGAAAAATATAAAATTTTTTACCAATCATAAAATTATGTAAAAAAATTAAATTGTCTCTTAACTCCTAATCCTAATCCAGTTAACTCAACCAAAAAACAAAACTTTTTTTATCGAAAATTCAAATTTGGATGTTTTTGCTTTCTTATTTTTTGTCCGATGATAACGAGTTTATTTCAAATATGTTTTTAACAAAATTATCTTTGAGATATGGGTTTAAAAATTAAAAATATTTTGAGTTTTGAAAAATGTGTCACTTAGTGAATTTTTGTCCGATAAGCACAGTATACATACATTTTTAAAAACAGCCTTATGAACTGTTAAAAAAAAAACTGGGGTTTCGCGTATATCGAGAAAACGCTTCTTGAGAATAAATACATGCCATATTCGTCTTCATCAGAACCGATTTATCTTAGAAAACATCTCATTTTTGAGGTTATGGCAAAATGTTAAAAATTTGTAAACCGATGTAATTTATGCATTTTTATTTATTGAAATTACTTAAATTATAAAAAAAAAACTTTGTTACACGGTTAACTGATCAGTAACAAAATTACCCGATTAAGCGACAATCACATTTTTCAGCAAAAATTGTAATTCGGATAAATGAATGAATTCACTTAATATTAAAATCTCCCAGGATAAAAATGCATTTGCATGAAAATCCGCGACCTACTTATTACCCTCCTTTAAGAAAATTCTCCCTCTGGTTTTTGGTTTTGCAACAAATATTTTTAGTTTTTATAAGGTATGGCAATCAAAAAGAAAATATATATACATATAAAGCACATAATATATGCATGTGAAGGGGATTTTAAGCTACTTCATGTATTGTTATTGTTGTTGTTGTTATAGTGAAAGTTGGTTTTGTTGTCTATTGCCAAACTAAATCTTATTTGAAAAGTTTTTTATTCCTTTTAGTTTTTATTATAATCGTAGTATAGTTTGTTCAACAGGGGTACGTTCATGTACTTATGCAGGAGGGTCTGTCAGAAAATGCTTAAAAAAAGAAAAATCACATATTTAATCTGAAACACGAACGAATTTTAATTTACTACAAACTTTGGCTTGAAAAAGCTGTGTTTTACAAATTAATTGCTATAAAATATGTGTGCTAAGGTCATACTGCACCCCTTTTAACGAAATTTTAATTCATTGCTATATCCTCAAAATAGTCATAATGAAAATCTTATTTAATCGATTTTATTAAATGTGATAAAATTTTATTTTTCCTTTTAGGCATACTTATTTTGTCATTTCATGTAAAGTTTTTTGTATATTCATCTTAAGTAAAAAGCACACAGTTATTATTAGGCGATTCAGCCTTGTTCGTCTGACTTTTCGAGCATCTTTCTGATAAAATCCCGTCGCACACTTCGAACAACTCAACAGCAAAGAATAATTGTAGCATCAAATTGTTGTCAGTTCTCAGCATCCTTTTGGGATTTGAACTTAAATATGACATAATTTCCATAAAAAATTTATGTTTGTTTATATTACAAAATTAATCAATTTATGTTAAAAATTGGTTTTTCATGTCAAATAACAATCAAATTATATTTAAATATGAATTTATGTGCATACATATGTACATATGTATATTTAAACAGAATTGGTAAAATTTGCCAAAGTGGTGGTTGAATGAACCAATTGTCATTAAATTTTGTATTAATATGTTTTACGGGTGTGAACACATTCTGTAAAGTCGGCAAAGGGCATTACACAAGTCCTTCCGTCCGTGTGTCATGTGAAATGGGTTTTCCGAAGTCCCCATTTGTTAGTTATACATTTATGTCACAGGTGGCCCGTAATGGTATGGCTATTTTAATTCAGGGTGATCGGTCTACAAAAACTACGACTTCCTCCACTTTTAAAAATTAATCCATTATTGTTGTAGTTTTTCTATTTACATATTTTATATGTAGCAAGACAATGGCAAGAGCTAAAGTTTCCAAATTAGTTAAAAGCATCTTGGTTATCAATGCACAACATCCGACAAAATGCGAGCAGAATTGGAGAAGTGGACGTAGCACAAAATAGATTCCGTTATACTTAGAGAACGGTAGGAGAAATATTGTCCAGATTTGGTACACATAGGTGGGTAAACCAAACAAAACCTTCCTAAGCAAGTAAGAGTGCTATATTCGGCTGTGCGGAATCTTCTATAACATTCACCATTAAGCGAGAAGAATACAGAGCAGCTAGACAAAAACTCAATAATTTTACATATTCCTCAGTTGTTTTTGTAGCAACCTAGTCCACTTCATATCTGTGGTCTTCGGAAACCCTATTTCAACGGACAGACACACGAACATCGTTAAATCAACTTCGTTTTCATAAGGACCCAGAATATAGATACTCTAAAGGGTCTAAGATCAATATTGAAGAAATTACAAACGGAATAATACCTTTCGGTAAAGGGTTTAAAGATGGGCGGGATTAGATAGTGGACGTGGAAAATTCCATACAAGCACATTATAGATTTCTGCATACCTGGAGAACAGCAAGAGCCGAAGTTTCCAAAGTAGAAACAAGCATTCTCCGACAAAACTTTGAAGGGTTTTGAGAAGTGAGCGTGGCACAAAGTAAATTTATTTATATCTCAAGAATGGTATTTATTTAACTTTCTTTTCTTATCGCATCATGATTAATGGTATATAAGATTAGGCTTAGCAGGATAAAGCAGTCTTAATTGTTTTATTTTTTTGTTTTTGCAAACTTTTCAAACTTTAACCAAATTTTGAATACTTTTAGCAGTACTGAGGCTACGCAATTTTAAAAAGTTTCAGAAAAGAAAGGTTATAAAAAGATCTTTTAAGATTTCTAAATAAAATTTTTCAAATCTTATATGCAAATTTCACTAGGCCCCCTCGCATAAATATTTACATTTCCACTTTATTTATATGATTGCGTCAGCATGTGTAAATGTAAAAAAGTTATAACAAAACGTGTTTTTGAATGGTTATACATACATACATGGTATACATGTTCGTATATGTAAGACTTTTGTAAGTACGTTTGTGTCTCTTCGTGTAGATTTTGAGCTACTTAAACAAATGCGAATTTATATGTAATACACTACATGTTATTTCAATGTACTTCAGTTATAGACAACAAGTTGAAATCAGCTTAAGTACATGTTACCTACATGTGCATTTATATATGTATAATAAAATATTTACACATACTTAAGTACATGTTCCAGCACATACAATGTTACATCAAAGTATGTAAATATTCTTAACCCATTTTGTTTAGGTTGTTGTAAAATTGAGGGGAATTACGTTTTTAAGATTACTGGATTTTTGGTCTTATTTGTAAGTATTTGTTAAATTTGTTAGGAATTAGTATTTAGGCCACGTTTAAGTTTTTAGATTAGGACCAAGATTAGTAGAGATTTAAAGTTTAGATGTTGGTACTGTAACGGTATAAAGAACTAACTGGATTGGAAACTCTTTATATTAAATTAACAAGAAAAACCTTATTTTGCTCCTTTAGCTTGAATTACCCGGGTACTCTTGGCGTTTTCAACCGAAATTTTTTAATTAAAATTGATCATCTTAATAGCTTAAACCTCTTAAGAACTACTAACTTTTACAAATCATAATTGTTTTTACAAAACGTATTATTTTTTCAGTCTTAAGCCTAGTACTCTGTTCAAATTTGTGAAAAATGTTGAGCCACATTAAATATTTCACACGAAAATTTTGATATGTATTAATGTTACCTACCATGCGAGTTTGTACAATTTGAAATTTTTTTCCTGCAAAGTAGGCGACATTGTTTTGCGTATGTAAACAAACACCACATGTATTTAGCTAAAAATAATTTTTTTTATTAAAAAAAATTTAATAAAATTTAAAGTAAATATGGTTAACAAACTGTTACCGGTTGTGTTAATTTAATTTTTTATTTCTTATTTGATAATCAGTTCATACTTTTTTGCTTTGCTTAAAACTCCACGTGAAATAATTGCAGCTTACATTATTTCGCAGCTGTAAAAAAATGTTGCCAGGAAAATTTCGGAACTTTTTCACAAAATGAACAGAGGCTTTACAGCTTTTTCTTTTTTTAATTGCGTGATTCTGTTAAATTAGTACGTCGTTGTTGAATGACACTAAGTGTCAAACAGCCCTCAGTAAAAATTGATACTGAGTTCTCTGAACCATTTTCAGCCACAATATGTAGGTCTCAGACAAGGGGACAACTTATAGTGCAGTTTCTTTAACTTATTTTCAGAAGAAAAATCAATCCATCCGTACTCAAATCAATCCCAAGCGGAATTAATAGTACGGTGAGTACGGATTTTCTTGCATCAAGTACAGAAAGATTGATCCAAGTGCGGATTTTCAATCGCAAAATACTTTTTTTTCAATTCAATTTATTTATTTACATAACATGGATATATATTTACAAAGTAATAATACAAATTTAAAGAGTTCAGGCAATAATTAGCCTTTTCTACTTAGAAAATTAATTACAAAAGATATAATAATATTATATTTTACAATATTTATTTATTTTTACGGATCATTGGGTTGAATTTTTGACAGTAAAAATTAAATGAACTTTTCGTTACTTAATTACATTTTCATTTAATTTTACGTAAAGAAGAATTTTACTTAATCAACTGACAATATTAACTGCAACTGAAAATCCGTATTAATATGCACTCAGTTTTTTAAATAACTGTTAGAATTCGTTAAAAAAAATGTGCTTGGAATTTTAAATGATTTTTTTTAAAAATGACTGAACGGAATACTTCTTCAATAAACTGCAGTCCGTAACTGTAATAGTATTGTGAGTGTAGTCCTATAAAACTGTGGTTTACCAAATCTTGTAATGATAGCATTATTTATTACGGTTTTAGGCGTTTTAAACTGTTTTCCGTGAGTAGATTGTATATGCGGCCTAGTTATGGAAGGATCTTCACGAAATTTTACAGCGTGATTTCTAGTTGAATAAAACGAATGTTTGAAAAATGTATTTATGTACGCACGGTATTTCATCTTAAGAATTGAAAAATTGTGCTGGTGTCAGTAAAAAAACTTTATGTTTTATTTACTATTAAAAAAAAGTATATTTTACTGACAGAATTAAAGAAGGATCTACGACAACTCTGAGACCTAGTTGAAGTTAAATGTCGGTAATGTGACGAATTATATCATCCTTAAGCTCTGGAATCGTTCTTGGCTTTTTGACGTAAACTTTATCTTTTAAATATCACCAAAGAAAAAGTCCAACAGTGTCAAATCACATGATCAATTTTTGGGCACAAGAAGTCTGTTGTCATCTCGCGATAGCGAACACCATTAACGGAAACTGCTTGGCAAACCTTATTTTCGAAGAAGTACGAACTGGGCGAAAAAGCATTTCCTACAGACCCGGTTTGTTGAAATTTGGTTGATTATCCTGACCAAAAAAATCACGAAGTGCACGAAATGTATTTTGATTTAAACACACATTTTCGTAAAATATTTCAACAATCTTAACGCGTTGCTCAATTGTGTGCAGAGTAATCTTTGTAATATATTCGTAGGATATTTACGTAGTTTGTCTGCATTTAAAATTAGAATGTCCTTTAAGTCATATAGCATTTCCCCGTAAAATGTATGATCCGAAATAATTTTTTTCAATTATTTTCAAAATATTCCAAATAGTAATTATAAATTTACTGCTTATATATATTAGTATTGAAAACAATATATAAATATAAAAAACTAAAACTTGTTTTTGATTTCAATATAAATATGCGAAAGAAATGTTCTTGTCGTCATCCTGGGCCAGGCAGTTAAAATAAAGTTTACGAACCAGAGTTTTTAAAAAGTTTTGGGTAGACATAAGTACACTCCAAAAAAAGCCAATCCATCCATACTCAAATCAATCCGAAGCGGTATTAATAATACGGTGTATAAGGATTTTCTTTAATCAAGTACAGAAAGATTGATTCAAGTAGGGATTTTTATCACAAAATACTTAAATTATCCATATTCAATCCCGATTTCGTACTTGAAATAATCCGAAAATGAGATTGATTTAAGTAAAACTAAGATTGAACTAATCTCAAAATGCGCTTGATTCAAGTATTATAAAGTTTATTTTATCCCGAATTAGTGCTTGGAAAAAACCAAAAAAAAAATTAGAAAGAAAAAATTATTATGATTGATTAACCTATCCGTTTACACCTTACAGAATGATAAAACACCAACATCATTCCCGATATGGTTTTTACTTTAGAAATATTATGTACATATTTAAAAAAAAATATAAACTAAATGAGAAGCAAGAGTTTAAATTTACTTTTTAACCCTTCGTGGTATACATGACTCTGGCCAGACCTTTTTTCAATATTTATAGAAAATCAAAACATGCGTAAGCCGGAGGGTTAGACACAATGAAAAGTTTGATCTTTTTTTTACTTGATTTAAGTATTTTATACTTATATCAAGAAAATCAAGGATTGATTTTCGAAAGTAATCCTATTTAGGATTGTTTTGAGTACGTTTTAGTGTTATTCGTACTTGAATTTCTTTTAGTACGACTCGTACTTAAAGTAATCATAAAAAACTTGATTTATCCCGAGTGTTTTTCTTTCTGTGTAGTAGTTGAACAAATTTTAAAACGTAGCCACTTAACGTTGGCGATAAAAACTCGACGGGGTGCTATAAGGCCGACGGAAATAAAGCCAACTTTGGCCCTATTTCCCTTTTTAGCTGGAAATAAGACCAACTTTATCGGTTGCCCTTATTTCTAACTCGATAGGGAAACAAAGCCAACTTTCAAATACCACTAAAAGGAAATAAGGCCAACTTGGTTTCATTACCTTTTTGAGTTGGAAATAAGACCAACTCAAAAATTGCATTAATTAATTAGGAAAAATTTGTAGTCTTTTATGAGGATTTCCCCTTTTACAGAATGTTTACATGGAGTTTTATTCATTTTGTAAAAGGAAGAATTAATAGTTTTTAAAATTATAAAAAACTAAGGATTTTTCCTTTTACAACCCAAAAATTGCATTCTTTAATTGTTGGCTGGTAATGACGGGGTGCTATAAGGCCGACGGAAATAAAGCCAACTAGGCTTTATTTCACTTTTGAGTTGGAAATAAGACCAACTTGAACATTTTCCAAGTTGGCTTTATTTCCGTCGGCCTTGTAGCACCCCATCTAAAAACTCATATGCTCCTGGCTTATACAGATAATATTAATATTATTTATAAGAAATGTGCGAGATGTAACTGATGTATGAGGTCCTATGCTCCTTGCAGAAGTATATGAGAAGATTTAGATGATATTAGCTAAAATTGTGCTGGCAATAAGCGGAGACAAAGCAAGAATATTGGTAGCAACTTAAAAAAATAAAATCGCGATTAAGTGCTAGAAAATCAGCCTTGAAATAAAACAAATTATACATCCCGAAAAAAATCAATGCAAAATCGTCGAAAACAATGTTGATTTTACATTTTTCGGCATGGATTTTGCTTTATAGTTATTTCATGTTTATTTAACATGATTAAACTATAATTTGGGAAAAACATTTTTTCTATTAATATAACTATAACTCATGTTAATTAAACATTCCAGTTAAGTTAGAGAAAAATTACATTCATATTGAAAAAACACTCCGAATCACGTTGAATGAACGTTATTTCAAGTTGAATCAACGTGAATTTCATGTAGAATTAATTTGATTTGGGTGTGAAGTAATAGCGAGAAGAAGTTTCAGAGAAATAATATTTATTTATTTTATAATAATTCGAAACACTTACCCTCGGAAGCGAAGAAGACATGTTTCACTTTTGTATTCCCCTTTTTACAGAAGCACTCACAATTAAAAGGGGCCGGCAATGTCCCGGTATTATTTTTATCATCATTCTATTTTGAAAATAGGATATATTAAACTATATAATTAAAACAAAAAGAATACGGAAATTTTTCGCCTCTTAATAAATTAGTTTACACATGAAACTAGTGTTGTTGTTGCTTAAACAAAAAAAAAAAAAAACAAAATTCAATTCCAGCAAAAACTAATGCTTCCTCGAAAGTAGTAATGTAAGGGAGAATTTGGAGTAAAGCGCTTACACTTCTATGAAATATTACATGATTTTTGTTTGGAATTCCTCACGTAGAAAATCTGCTGTAGGAATCTGAAGAACGCTTATTTCATGTTTTGAAAACTAACATGATCTACGTGTAAAAAGTAAGTGAAAAAAAATTAAGCATTGAAAAAATATTATTTCAGCGCTTAAAAAATTTTTTATAAATCTAAAATATTTTTTTGGAATAAAAGGATTATAGTTTTATAATAATTATGTATGATTTTTTGTAAAATTAAGTTAATCATTTTTTTTTTTATCAAAAGGATAAATGACATAATCTTAAAAAACGAATAAACGGCGATTCACTTCCAGTATTTAGCACTGCATTTTATAATTGTAGGATCGTATGCCTTATCCTACAGCATTATACTAAGGCAGTAATTTTTAGAAGCATAAAAGGAAGCGGTTGGGATGAAGTATACCTGTTTATTGCTTCCAAATATTAAAAAAATTTTGCTGGGATATTTAACAATATTATTTTAATAATTTGTATTTAAAATTTAAAATAAACAAATGTTTGGCCGTTAATTTTGGAGAAACCTTTAACTTAAACACTTTGCAAAATTTCTCTTATAAACTCCATATAAACCACCACCTGGATAACTATCTTGCCGCGATGTGGTGGCTTAAATGCCGGCTGTAGTGTATGCCTTGTAACTTGAATCGGTAAATTCTAGCCGGAACAAGTTGGAAGGCATATGCTTTAAGGCCAGCATGACCAAGGGTTATCCATCCATCCCCCTATCCCTTTACCTAAAATCCTTTATATTTCCCCTTTATTTCCCATATCCCCCACTTTTAAGGTCAAGGTGGTTGACAGCAGTGCCGAGGGCCTGAATGGCTAGTTAGTGGTTAAAGAAACTGGTCGCGAACAGCTTCCCTCTGACGCCGATGGCAAGGGTCAGTTGTAACTCTAGCCTAGTCCGTGCAAGCCGTCACTGCGCGAGACGGTCCTTTTTTATACGGCTTACTCGTGGGACCAAAAATCTGGATAAACTGAATAAAAACGAAAAGGACGTGACTCTAGGAGTCGATGCAGGGGATGTCTCTGGCAACTCGGCAGTTTCGGTGTCAGATCCAGACGCCGATTGGCTGAGTATTCACAGGGATATTCTGCTGCAGGAAGGTCAGTTACTGGCAGAACTGACAGAGACGGACGGGATGGACCCCCCGGTCGGTTCCCCGCCTCGAACAGGGGTCTCTGAAAGACTCGATGATCTTGCTCTGGGATCTGATGATGAGCACGAAATAACAATGATTTCGGCTCATGATCGGGACCATATTGCTGGGTCATCGGCTCTGGAGGCCTCACTCGAGATAGGGAACGGTACAGCGGGTGTCTCCAAACCTATTGTTCGGCAGGATGCGACAGTACAGCTCACATCAGAAAGCCGAACGAGTTATGAAAAAGCCAAGAGTGGTGTAAGAGCCTCCTTAGCCTTTCTAGATAAGATAGCTAAGAAGAGCTCCTCACTACACGATGGGCGGGATAGGCACTTGTTGAGGAAGCACCGGAAGAACGTAGCTAGATTCGAACGAATCCACGGTTCTGTCGGTGATATCCTAGGCATTCCCTATCCTGCGGGATACACAACAAGGGCTGCTGAGGGCTCAAATGTTGTCAGCAAAGACAACGAACCTTCAGCAACCCCTGCTGATGTGTCCTCGAAAAATGTAACAAAAAAACAAAAGGAGGGTTATGATTCAACACCTGGTCCTCTTAACCCTGACAGTACGGTCACAGTTAAGGGAACTAAGCCTGTTGACGAATTACCCACGACTAGTCGCGCGATGAGGACTGGTAAAGTCTTGATAATCTCCGACAGACTCCCCCAAAAGGGAGTCACAAAAGGGGTTACTGAGACAAACCAGTCAACATCTGCAGGGAAATCCGGTGATCACCGACAAAGCTCTGCTAAGGCCCCAAATAAGGGAGTATTCTAGCGTCTGTCATTGATCGTATGGATCCCGATGGTAGGATCAGTGTCGAGAAATGGCAGATGCTAGAAGACAAACTACTAGACGAAATCTTTAGCGTTAAGGGAAGGCCGGACGAAGTATCGTTCAAAGGGGCTGACTGGGTAAGAGGTGTCAAAACTGTCAGTTGCGGCAACCAAAAAACCTTTGAGTTTTTAAAGGCTGCAATCGGCAGGTGTGGCATCGCTTGTCCTGAGGCCAGATTGGACGTCATACTCGCGTCTGAGTTGCCATTAAGGCCAGTGGTCACGGTATGGATACCTCCACCTATAAAACCGGTGGAGGTCATACTGGGGTTACCGGCCAACCAGAACAACGGGCTCCTTACAGGCCAGTGGAAAATGATAGCTTCACTGGGTTGTAAGGAGAACCAAGGTAGAGACTTCCGGTTCGCAGTAGACCGAGAGTCTCTAGGCAAGCTGAAGTCAATGGGAGGGGTTGCTGTATTCGGGTTAGGGTCTGTTAGATTTAGGTTTCCTAAAGATGATAGACCCTAAGAGGCTGAAAGTGGTGCAGATAAACTTGCACCACTGTGAAGCGGCCTCAACCGAATTAGCAACCCACCTCATTGACTACAACGTGGACGGGGCCTGGATCCAAGAGCCCTGGATTAATAAAAACCGGGTAGTTGGATTAAAGGTCACGGGGTATACCTTGTTCGTATCCCGCTCGGAGGAGAAGGTACGAACATGTATATTGGCAAGAACTGAGCACAAATTTATGCTTTCTCATTCTTTCAGTAACGGAGACCTCACGGTCGTGACAGGGGAGGCCAGGGACAGATCAGTCCTGGCATTAGCATCGGCATACTTGCCATATGAAGCTGTCGATCCACCTGGTGAGAAAGTACGAGAGTTGGTGGAGCACTCAGGCAGAAATGGCTTGAGACTGGTACTGGGATGTGACGCCAATGCACACCACACCCTATGGGGTAGTGCCGACATCAACAAAAGAGGTGAGTCTATGTTTGATTTTATTATTGCCAGCAATCTTTTGATCTGTAACAGGGGAAATACGCCGACGTTCAGAACTAGGGATAGGGAGGCAGTGATAGATATAACATTGACGAACTGTAGGGAATTAGTAGAGGACTGGAAGGTGGCTTTGGATTTCTCCTTTTCTGACCATAGTCGTCTGTCCTTTGGGCTAGCGTTTGAGAGGTCGAAAAGGTGTCCGTATAGGAATCCGAGGAGAACGGATTGGGATTCTTTTTCGGGTCTGGTGCAGAGTAACCTCAGAGTTACTCCGAATTGGGGGTCGACTCCGACCGGTGTGGAGCGGCTGGTGGGCATGTTCACGGGGGTGCTAACCAGTAGCTATGAGCGATCCTGTCCGCTGAATTTTCCGGGCAGACGTACACAGCCAAGATGGTGGACAGATGAGTTGAGGACTCTAAGGTCCACTGTCAGAGGGCTGTTCAATAGAGCGAAGTATACGCGTAGGGTAGAGGATTGGAGTAACTTTAGATTGAGTTACAGGAAGTATAAGAGGGATATAAGAAGGGCGAAAAGGGACTCGTGGATCAGGTTTAGCGAGTCAGTTGAGTCTGTAAATGAGATGTCTAGGTTCAGGAGAATTTTATCCAAGGACCCAGTAGTCCCTGGATATATTCAGAGACCGGACAACTCATGGACAGAATCGGGCTCTGAATCTCTCTGTCTGCTTATGGAGACTCACTTTCCGGGGTGTGTGGACCCTGGGCTGGGGGAACGTGATGCGGGTGGAGACCCCTTCCCTGGGTTGGGCTCAGGCAGTGAGGAAATTGGAACGGTGGGGGATATGATCACCCTGGATAGGGTAACATGGGCCGTAAATACCTTTGGGTCCTACAAATCGGCGGGACCAGATGGTATCTTTCCGGCGATGCTACAGAATATCGGGAAATCATCGCTCCTATTGTTGGTGGAACTGTTTAGGGTATGTGTGCTGAATGGGTACATTCCTAGAGGGTGGAGAGAGGTCAGGGTAGTTTTTATACCCAAGGCGGGTAAAACCGGTCACTCTAAACCCAAGGACTTTAGACCAATCAGCTTATCGTCTTTTCTTCTGAAGACGCTGGAAAGACTGATTGATCTATATCTGAGGACGAAGATTGACGCCGGCATCATCAGCGGCGCTCAACACGCCTATCTTAAGGGTAGATCAGTTGAGAGTGCGCTTCATGATGTGGTGGGTTATGTGGAGCGAGGATTGCGAAACAAGGAATACACCTTGGCGGCATTCCTGGATATAGAGGGCGCCTTTAACAATTTGAGGATAGAGGCTATTAGGCAGGCACTGGTTGATCTGGGGGTTCCGCTGCTCCTGGTCGAATGGATAACTAGGATGCTTGGTAGTAGGGTTATTCACTCGGACTGGGGAAGGGAACGCGTGAAGAGACTGGTGACTAGGGGGACCCCACAGGGGGGAGTTCTCTCTCCCTTATTGTGGCTCTTGGCCGTCAATGTCGTTCTGAGACTTTTTGACAGAATGGGTCGGAAAGTCGTGGCCTACGCGGATGATGTAGTTTTATTGGTGTCGGGCAAGTTTCTGCCGACAATAAGCGAAGTCATGCAAGGGGCGCTGGGCGAACTGTCGGCATGGGCGAGCGATAATGGACTGGGAGTTAATCCGGAGAAGACGGAGCTTGTTCTTTTTACTAGGAGGTACAAGGTGGAGAATTTTAGGCTACCGGTACTGGGAGGTGTGGAGCTTGGACTATCGGATAGTGCTAAGTATCTGGGAGTTTTTCTGGACAGCAAGCAGTCTTGGGGAAGGAATGCTCAGGAGAGACTAAAGAGGGGTCTCAATGCCTACTATTCTTGCAGATCATCAATAGGTAAGAGTTGGGGACTCCGGCCGTCAGTAGTGGGATGGCTGTACACTTCGGTGGTTAGACCCATTCTTACGTATGGATGCTGTGTTTGGTGGGAGTCATTGAGATTGGCTAGTCGAAGGAACCTTTTGTCTAAGGCTCAGAGGTGTGCTTCAATTGGCATGACAGGTGCCATGAGAAGTACTCCTCAGGCGGCCCTGGATGTCATTCTACATCTTCTGCCTATTGAGCAGTATGTGATGGGAATGGCAGCCAGGAGCCTTCTTAGGCTGAGGGCGTTAGGATTGATGGGAAATGTCACACAGGGTCACGCACGGATCCTTGGTGAGATTGAGGCTGGGGGCTACTGCCTGGGATTGCCCGGCTCTACTGATTACGTGAGCACCGGGGTGGATTTTGGGCGGGTGCCGGAGGTAATAATGCCTACTAGGGAGAGCTGGTCGGGTAGGAGCAGATTATTTGATGGATTTGCTATATTCACTGATGGCTCGAAGATGAGGGGCACGGGTGCGGGGGTCTACATCGAGGATCTGAACATCAGAATGTCATATAGGCTTCCCGACGACTGCAGTGTTTTTCAGGCGGAGGTTCTTGGGGTCTTGAGGGCCGTGGGACTGATGAGGGACAACATTGATATGGGCTCGGAGGTCACTATATATGTGGACAGCCAGGCAGCTCTTATGGCTGTGAGGGGCTGTTATGTGAAATCCAGGCTGGTTGATGATTGTAGGAGGGCTCTAGGGGGAGTCTTAGGGGAATATGCGTTGAAGCTATGCTGGGTGCCGGGTCACTCCAACATAATCGGCAATGAGGTGGCTGATGAGTTGGCGAGACAGGGCTCGGAGATGGATGATCCTGACCGGGTGGAGGCAGTTAGGCCTCCAATTGGCTTCCTCTTTGGAAGGATCACGGAATGGATTCTGGACGCGACCAACCGGGCCTGGGGGAGCCGAATGGACTGCCGTGTATCAAGGACACTGTGGCCGGTACTTAGGAGGTCCGATTCGAAATCGCTGCTGGGCAAGAGTAGGGTCTGTGTCAGGACCTTGATAGGGATTATCACGGGCCACTGTAGGATAGGCAGGATGGCGGTGAGAATGGGATCCGACTTATCGGATGTGTGCGGGTTGTGTGAGGACCCGGAGGAGCTGGAGACGGTTGAGCATATTCTGTGCCACTGTCCCAGGCTCCAGAATAGCAGGCTAAGGTGGCTGGGCAGTAGATTCCTGGGCGAGTTAGGGGACGTCTCGGGGTGTGGACTCGAGGGTCTTATAGGATTCGTAATGGGGATGACCTGGCTGCGCGAGAGGAGACGGGGCGCTGTCCGCGTGTAGTGTGAATTTTGGTTTGGTCTTTGCCTTATTTCTATATCTATTTTCTTATTCTCGGGCCGTCATTCTCTTTTTCATCTACCTTTTCCTTTTCACCTTATCTATCCTAATTAAGGCGTCGCAATGGACCATATTGGTCTCTGGGTGAAGGTGTGGAGGAAACTTCACACCAGCCTTTCTACCTACCTATCTACCTACTCCATATAAATGGGGAACATTTGTTTGGTTTGATGGGCAAGGGTGGAAGTTTCCTTTCACTGTTTCTTTTCCTCTATTCACAACTGCATCTTATATTTAAGAAATATGTGTTATTACTCCGAATTTAATTTTCTATACAACACATAAATAGTTTTACAGAAAAGAGTGCCAAAAAGATTTAAATATTTGAATTATCGAAATGTACCAAAATGTATTCGAGAGATTCTAAAGAAGATAAATGGGTTACCAAAAAGTACCAAAAGGGTGGTTAAATTATAAGGTGTGATGTTGATTTGAACCATGGAAAGATACACAATCGAGCAACGTGTTATTGTTTTTCAAGCTTATTATAAAAATGGGCGTTCAAATCAGAATGCATATCGTGCAATTCGTGATTTTCAATTTAATCGTCTAAGCGTGCGTACAATCGAAAAATCGTGAAACAATTTTCGCAAACCGGGCTTGTAGGAGATGTGAAAACACCAGTGCATGCACGTACAGCTCGTGCAGTAGAAAATATTTCTGCTGTTCGCGATAGTGTTGCTGAAGAGCCGTCCACCTCAACTCGTCGTTGTGCCCAACATTTTCATCTCTCATGCTTGTCGTTGATGAACATTATGCAAAAAGACTTGCAATAACAAGCTTACAAGGTGCAATTGACTCCAGAACTTAACCATTCCAAACGTCGTCAATGGTCTGAATGGTGGCAAGAAATGGCAACAGTGGATGATAAGTTTTCAAAGAAAATCATCTTCAGTGATGAGGTACATTTTCACCTCAGTGGATTCGTCAATAAGCAGAATTGCCGTATTTGGGCGAATGATAATCCAAGAGTGATTGTCGAAAAACCAATGCACCCACAAAGAGTGACTGTTTAGTGCGGTTTATGGGCTGGCGGCATCATCGGGCCGTATTTTTTCAAAAATGAGGCCGGCCAGGCATCATCCACCACCAGCATATGCTATCGGGAGATGATAACGAACATTTTATGGCTCATATTGGAAGATATGGATGTGGACGATATGTGGTTTCAACAGGACGGTGCCACTTATCACACAGGTAATGAAACAGTGGCTCTTTTGCGCGACGTGGAGGCGATGTAAATTGACCACCAAGATCATGTGATTTTATACCGTTAAACTTCTTTCTTTGCGGTTATTTGAAAGAAATGGTGTACGGCGACAAGCCACCAACAATTCAAGGGCTAAAGGATGAGATAATTCGGCGCATACATAATTTAACCATACCATTATTATCATAATAAAAAGAAATGGCACTTATTTAATAAATTATTTATGTATTATTCAAAATCAACATCGGCCCTTAAATTTAACCGCCCTTTACGTTGCCAAAATTAACAAATTTCAAAAAACTTGGAAGCTAGCTTTCCCTCAATAATAAATTTCAGTGTATTTATCAAATATGAAAAACTGGGAATTAAGCACGTCATACGAAAATATTATTAATAATAAATTTCCCGAAAATAATTTTGATAATATACATGTCAATTTAGTTTTTTATTCAGCAATGATATTTTTTGAATTTTACATCTAACTCTGTTATATCACGAGGCATAATGTTACAGGTTTTATACGTTTTTTAGCCATTTCTTACCCCTTAGGAAGAAACCTAAGCTTCGCATTCAAAATTTCCTGTCTCTGGCTTAAGTTTTTTGGGCAGGTCGATGATTACTCAGACAGTCACGTCAATCTAATATAAATATGTATATAAAGTCACTAAAAATGCTATGGCTACTAGGGTGGCACGTGGTAGCAGCTGAAATTTAAAACACTTAACCTCCCCTAGCCCTATGGTCGTTTAGAATTTGGTTTCATTTACCTTTTGCATATTTATTATTATAGATCACTTGCTAATTTACAAAGAAAACATTGAAGGAAATATCATATATCTTACTTAATTTTAAAGTTCAAAAATCTACTTTAAACCCCTTTATATTACAAGAAAAAAATGTTCCCCTTTTCTCCAGAATTTTACTGTGAATAGTTTTCCAATAGCTGAATTAAGAAATGTGTTGTATGTTTTTGAGTGTTAGCCCTAATCTAAATTATATTTAAATAAATTGACCAATGTGCAGTTATTTCCATTCATATTACTACATCTTTTCCAATTGTAATTCATAAAGCGACAATTGTAATTCAGATTAGTCAGTTGTAATTAAGAAAGCGTTAATTGTAATTCAGCTAAGTCAATTGTTATTCAGAAAGCGTCAATTATAAATCAGAAATTGTCAATTGTAATTAAGAAAGCGTTAATTGTAATTCAGCTAAGTCAATTGTTATTCAGAAAGCGTCAATTGTAAATCAGAAATTGTCAATTGAAATTCAGAAAGCATCAATTGTAAATCAGAAATTGTCAATTGTAATTCAGAAAGCAAAGAAATTGTATTCACTAGTTTTATTTTATTATAGCAAAAAAAAAGAATCTAAATTACAATTGACGCTTTCTGAATTACATCTGGAAAAGGTGTTGTTATTCAACGGTGATGGGGCTATTTGAGTATACACAATTTGAATTTAAAATTTTTTTTTAAAAAAAGTTTCATATACACTGAAAAAAATAACAAAAGTTATTAAGTAATTAAAGAAAATTTTTTAAATCTTTTTAATAATTTTTACAATTTCTTTAATTAACATGTTTGTAAATTGTAATATTAACAATTTCTTTTTTTTTTTAGAAAATAAATGTGTATATCATAGAAAAATTATTTTGTGTCAAAAAGAAAAACCATAAAAAAAATTCTTTTTTTCCATTTTAAATCTTTAAAAGAATGAACGATGTGGCGATTGTTCTAAAATTTTACCAATCTTTATGGTCAGTTAACTTATTATTTAATTATTCATAAATAAATTTTAACGGGTTTTCTATAAATTCTAGCTTTCCAAATAATACTATTAATGATGGCAAGATTCCGTTTTGTGTTGATGTCAGAAACTCGTATGCAGGACTATGTTTGTTCCTTAATGAGTTATAATGGTTTTTGTGATGTAATTTTTTATGCATTTTATTAAAACGTTAATAAAAACGACTTTTAAATGCATCTTTAATTTCAATTTAGTTAGTAACAAAGTATTTTGTTAATATGACAATTTAGTAATAAAAATTTATATTTAATTGTTAACAAATATTTTATTCAATATTACAAACTCATTGTTAAAATATTTGTTGAATTTCAACAATTTTCATTAACAAAATAGTTTTTTTGTATTTACAAATTCAGTTGTTGGTGCCTTTTCAATTAAAAAGTTAATTGTACTGACGAATAGGTATTCAATATGACAATTGATTTGTCGTAATTTTTTTCTGTGTACATACCCAGTAAAAACATCGCTAACTTTTTCAAAATGAATAGCTTCTTAAACTCATTATTAAGTAGCTTTCTTCTATAACTACATCTATAACAACTTCTATAACTACTTTTTTCTGGATGTATTAATGTAAAAAAATAATGACTTGCTTTTGAATGCGCTATTTTTGGGACATCCCATATAAAATTCATCGGTCCTTTCAATAGAATTTTAAGTAGTGCTCTTATGTTTTTCTGATTACTTAACACATTATTTTGTAGGCGAAGTTTTTACTGGGTAGTAGAATTTTAATACATTATAAAGTCAATTATGTTCTTATTTATGGGATACACAACCCTATCAACAAAAATGGTTGTATAGAAACTCTCTATGCAAGAATTAAGCTGAAGTGTACGTTGTCTACGAAAAAATGTTAAAACTTTCTATCGACAACAGTTTGTAAATTACTAAGTGATTGAAAAAAAATCATGATTTCATTATTTTTGAAGTAACAGCTAGAAATACAGATTGAAACTTTCACCCACATATGGTTAAGATGGAAAATCTTTTGTACAGTTTTACTTTTGTCTATCAAATGTATTGAATGCATTTCATTGTTTTTATGCGGATCCCTTTGAATTTACAGCTAAAGGGAGAGCAAATCAACAATCTTGCCAATATTGAATTTTTGTTGAAAATAAATTAAATTTGATTTCGTTTTGTAATATTCTCGAAAAAAAGAAGGAAATATTCAACTGCTAACAGAAACTAATATTTATGTAACAGATATACATATTTAATGATTTGAGTTGAGTTGCTGTCATATTAAGATTTTTCGTCTAAAAAAATCTGTTTTAAAAAAAGGCTTCTAGAGCAAAAATGTTTGCCCTAGAATCATAACGATATTTTTTAATACGTTAATACTAACGCCACGTAAATTTTACGTACTGAATAATCTTCTCCTAAAAAGCAAAAATTAATGCTTTTTTTATGTCCCATTTGTTTTTTTTATATGTTGTTTATTTATCATTAAAAATAACCTAAAATAATAATATCATTTATTTTATAGAGCAAAAAAAAAACAACGATAAACACCAACCGCAACACGCTTGCGTAGTAACAATTTAATAAAAACTACACGTAAAATGTACATACGCTAGTATTCTAGAGTTAGAGGCAAAAATAATATGGTTGTTGCTTCTCGATGGAGGACTAATTTAACCATAATATGGTATTAGGTGACAATAATATGGTTAAATTAAACATAATATGTTTAAAATTTTCTTTAAAATTAGTTTTGTTGGCTGTAACCATATTCAAACATTTAATATTATTATCTAGCCGTCTAATTAATACTTAGCTCAAATTCAGATTGACCTCTACCCTTTCGACCCCAAAGTTGCTTATAAGAACTTTATCATCGTTTTATTTAAAACAATCGTAATAAAATTATCAAAGCACATATAGAGTTGGTTGAAGAGTGAATAAAAAATAGAAAATATTGTTTTAATTTTTCATAACGTGAAATACTTCCTCAACGGCCCAAAGTTGCTTATAAGAAACTTTCAATTTCTAGTCACCCGAAAATTAAAAATGTCGGAAATTTTTAAAAATCCCTAATTTATTATCAAAAAGTAATTTCAATTTAGCTCTAATAACTAAGGAAATTATAAAAAATAAATAATTTTTCTGACAATTCGTTCTAGAGCGGGCGCGAAAGGGCTAAACTGCCCGAAAGTTTATATTTATAATAATTAGCAATTTATTAAAATATTTTTTTTTTATACAACATTTTACAAACATTTTTATTTATAAAATATTAGCTATTTGTCTTTAGTAAAATTTAAAAAAAATCGCTCTTTTTGCAAAAGTTTGATGTAAAGAGGAATCTTTACCACGTTTTGCCTTTTAAAGGATATAGTGCAAAAATTTGGTTCCCTTGATATTTTACGAATATTTATACACATTTCATATAATAAATTATTACTAAATCTATGTATTTAATTCAACAGCAGACAGGAGGGTATGGTGAAATCGAATTAGCATTACTCAAGTTCCTGAAATATACATTTTTACTTTATAAGGATTTATACTCGGCGTGAGAATAAAAACGTATTTTTGTCAACCAAGTTGTTTGAAGATAGTTATACGTATTATTTTTGTAAATTATTTTTTAACAAAAATTTGAATTGTTCACATTAACCCATAATAAGGCAACGTACTCAAATGAGTACAGTTGTGATTTTACAAGTTTTCAAGCAAAAACAAAGGATTTTTAATCGTTGTTCCGTTATTTATGTTTAAAATAATAATACCAACAGCACCTAAAAAATAAATTATGTATCTTTTTATTTTGGGTACAAAAGTATAAGTCTGATTTGTCACGAAAGCAGTGTGAAGGTATGAACACTATTTAAATAATATTGAAAACAATATGGAATTTTTTGTTGGTAATTTTAATTTGAAATAATTAATATCGTATTAGAATAACTTACAGACAAAAAAAAATTGCTTACATAAAAAAATAATAAAAGTAGAACAGTACAAAATTGACTGTACTCGTTTGAGTACACTGACGACATGCGTAGGTAAAATTTAAGTTATTCTGTTTAGATTTTAACTATGAGTGAAGAACATTGTACGGCCCAAAAGAGATCAAAAGTCTTCAAAAAGCTGTTGATAGCATATCATGTGATGAAGAAGGAGGTGTTTAGGAACATATAACGGGTTTAAGCCTACTAAAGGACAAACCTGGTGCTAGTAAGGTTTCCGTAATTATTGAAATCATTGACAACGACGATAGTGAAGATAGTCATTATGAACCGTTAGAACTAAAGAAAACTCGGCAAGACTTCGCAAATAAAATAAATCTTGCTTGACGCAAATCCTTTCCGTCGCAGAGCTCAACCGCTCAGCAGAACTCTACAGTTTGTATAAGATGAAATAGTGTTTGTGAAAAAATATTTAAAAAATCTTTGACCTTATAGCCTCCAGTTCTATAAGTTGAATCGAACTGGCTTTCTTCGAATTAAATGCTTGGCGATGGCCAAAACATTCCTAAAGGCAAGTCAATGGTAAAATATGTTGTCTACCATCCCGCTTAGCAATTCATACGAGGAAAGCCAGTTTGATTAGGCTTCAAAAACTGGGTTGCGGCTATTTCTATTGGCTATTGCTGTCAGTTAAATATGTACTCCGGAAAACCGCATGTGGAATCTTCTAATCCATCCCATGTTACATGGTTCACATGTTGCTAAACATTTTTTGTAGTAGTTGAATTGTACTGCACGAAATTATATTGTTTTTTACAACTATTTACTAGATGCAATCTTTAAGTTTTAAATATTCAGCCCAATTATGAATGCAAATTCCCTGGGAGTTTTTTCCCTTTTCCCATTTTTTGCAATCGAATTTACATAGGAAAAATGGGAGAAAACTCCCGGGGAATTTTTAATCATAATTGGGCTGATTGTCTTTGTAAGGACAATTTTGCCAAGATTTTCTTTGTAAAGGGAAAACTTCCAAATTTTTTTTAGAGGAGAAATTGTATCTTTACATTTGAGCAATTTTTAGAAAAATTTATGCGGTTTAGAAAATGTTCAAAATTGTGGTTTTGTATAGAAAACTTTGCAAGAAGAAGCATTTTTAATTTTTTAATTAGCCTTAAATGATAACTATCATGAGAAATTTGGTTTTGAAAAGTTGATACGTCTATAAAGACGCACTTGTTATCTACATGTTTATGTAAAGTTTGATCTCCCCTTTTTTTAAGCTGTCAAATATTTCCCTCTATTTGCCATCGCTTGATCAATGGTACAATCGATTATTCGACATTTTTCAATAACCGGTTTTCGAATATTCCGAATAGTTGCTATTTTTAAAAAACCGGTTTTCGGTTAAGCATTTTAAAAATAACCGGTTAACCGGTTTTAATTCGAATACATAAAAATACAAAAATCAAATTAGTTTTTGTAATAAAAAGTCAATAAGAATAAAAACAAATCAATTCACGAAGGTGCGGAACCAACAAAATAAATATACATATGATCCCGTCGATCCCATAAGGAGCATAGGGCCTCACCAGTAAATGATTAAACTTAAGCATTATTTTAAACAATTTCTTATTATTTGCTAAACTTTATGTCTTAGATGATAATTGCATTTATGTATGTATAATGTAGTTAAGAAACCGTTAAATAATGTTTGCTTTAGCCAACAGTTGCTGGTTAAGCAAGCAGTAAACTTCAGCCATATTTTTGAAAAGTGGGAAACAAAACCTTTTATCAAGGAATATAAATTTTAATTTTTTTTGTTTCAGCATTATAGAAACAATAGTAATATAAACATGCTTTTTATATGAAATATCTGTCAATTCGTCGATCACACAATTTAAGTCATTCCAGGACATTTTTGATTCCTTTAATTTTATTTTAAGTTCTTGGTGTTTTAATAAATAAAACTGATGAATTTTCCCATATCGTTGATTACGCAGGTATGTTCTTGTTTTAAGCATGAAGATATGTTAGAACTACTTAAGAGTTTTTCATTCATTATTGGCAGCATAGTTTTACTTGGCGCATATTTATGTCAAGCTTGTAGACTAATTAAAAATGATTAATAAGTCATGACTTTAAAGATCCTTTTACGGCCGTTTAATCACAAATTTCTTTTAAGTCAGTTCGAAATATCACCAGAGATGACATCTTTATAAAAAAAAAGATATAATATTTATAACACTGTCAAATTGCTAATTACTTTTTAAGCTGAACTTTTTTTGTCGTACTTTATATTGTTTTTGGTTTTTGTTACAAGAACACACGCTTATATAGGCGATTTGTATTTACATTGCTCATAATGTTTTTTCGACTTTTGTTACATTTTGTTTTGACATTTTTTATAAAAAGTTTAAGTTTGCCAAATATTCAATTAGATAAAAACTTAAATTATGGGTGCATTTAAAACAAAAGTAAGGAAAACGTATATAAATTACACATTACTTAAGTAACCGGTTTATTTTGCTAAAATAACCGGTTTATTCGATATTCGAAAAATTGACATTTTAAAATATTCGACTTGGGCAAAACTAAAATAACCGGTTAAAACCGGTCGAATACTATTCGATCGATCACCCTAGTACATACATACATATACATATATTTCTATTGAAAAACATTTTATTTTTTTCCCCCCTTAAAATTATTTGAAATGTTTATTTGAATAGGGGAGAAATGCTCCTTTTCTCTTATTTACACGCAGTACATGACCATGAGTAAAATGTTTGGCTTTTTTATACTTTCCACCACAATTAGTTGTGAAGAGGGTATATTAAGTTTTTCATTCCGTTTAAAACTTTATTATTATTTATCTCAGACCCCATAAAGTATATATATTCTGGGTCCTTGAGTGATTCTAAGTCGATTTAGCCATATCCGTCTGTCTGTCCGTCTGTTGAAAACACGCTCACTTTCGAACAACTGAAAAGAAATTAACAAGCTTGGTGCCAAATTGCTTGCAGTTATCCTAAGCAGTTTGGGATTGAAATTCAGCAAAATCGGTGCAGTAGGACCAGAACTATGAATCAAAATGTGGAACCACCACCTAAAAAAATGATAATTTTGTTACAAAAAATAACATAAACGGTGGAACAAGGCACGGAATGAGATAAGATTTTGCAAAAATTTGTTTTATTCGACTGGAAATCACGCTGTAAAATTTCGTGAAGATCCGTCCATAATTTACCCTAGGCCCCATATAAACACTACTCTCGGATAACAGTTTAGTACGCCTAAAACCGATAAAAAATAATGCTATCATAAAAAAATTTGGTACATCACAGTTTTTTAGGACTAGAAATAACACTGTGAAATTTCGTGAAGATCGTCCATAATTTATCTTAGGCCCCATATAAACCCTACCACCGGAAAACAGTTTAGTACGCCTAAAACCGCAAAAAATAATGCTATCATAACCAAATTTGCATTGAAACTGTTACTCAAGCTAGTTTAAATTGCTAAATAATTTAATATAGATCTAAACCTCAAACCAACCAATTTTAATGCTGATGTCTGTTTTTATAAAGATAAATTAATAATAAATAGACATCATATAGATATCCCTCCTGAAATATTCGAACTGTCGGTGGAGGGTATTAAAGATTCGGCACAGCCGAATATAGCACTCTAACTTGTTTCTCTTGATCTGGGTGGGTAGATAATATTGTGTATACCAAGTTTTTTAAGCATACAAACTTATGTATTTGTTATCTGCTATCATCGCTTTTAAGGAAATACAACTCTTTGTAGTATTACCAGCATTTGATTGCTGTCAGTTTTGTTCTTATTTTTAATTTGCTCAAAGTCATTACAATGTTTAAAATTTTGGAGTTAAGGTACATTGTTTTGTTATTAAAAGACTTTTATATGTTAATAATAATAATAAATTTGATAACGTGCTGAAATATTTTTATGGTTTATTTTCCCGTTTTAGTTTGCAAAGTAACGGTTGGCGAAGGATAGTGTAAGAAGATTAAACAAATAAGGTTGTGGATTTGTTCGGGAGCGGGCTTTATATGAGACTTGTGGGAAATATTTATAAGTTAAAAAAAAAAATTTGTTAGTGTGATTTATTTATTTTATAAGATTTACAAATAGAATTACAAAATATATTCTAACTTAATTAGCCGACCAATAGTATCTAAACATTCTGCCCGTTGTAGTGAAACAGACCAGAGTCTCTGGAAGGAATCAAGCCTGGAACCCCCGCACTGACAGACCAGCTCACTAACTAGCCTATCGGGGCACCCCTTGTTAGTGTGATTTTTTTTCATACAAAACAAAAAAGGCCAAATCTTTTCACCATAACAATATTCATTACAGTTTTATACGTATTGGCAGAAATTTGTTTGTCTGAAGAATATACAGAGCAGGGTATCGACATTTTCAAAAATAAATAAAAGCTAGTACAACCATAATGCAGGAATTTTATTGTCAGTCACACCTTTACGTCCAGTTTTTACCCAACTTAATTCAAAAATTTCTTTGTTTTAGTTGTTCACAAATAGCACCATGAAGAGGTACACAATTGAGCAGCGCGTTTAGATTGTTGAACTCTTTTACGAAAATGGGCAGTCAAATAAAAAATCACCTCAGTGGATTCGTTAACAAAAAGAATTGCCACATTTAGGCAAATGACAATCCACTAGTTATTGGCAAAAAGCCGATTCATCATCCACAAAAAGTGACTGTTTCTTCAAAAATTAGATCATAGAAGCAGTTACCGTGATTGGTGTTCGTTATCGCGAGATGGCCATTTATTGAGGCCATGGAACTGGACGATATGTGGTTCCAACAGGATAGTACCACTTACCACATACCCAATGAAACAATGTCTTTTTGCGCAAGAAATTCAATGCCCGTGTTATCTGACGTCATCGCGATGTTAATTGGCCACCACGATCATGTGATATGACACCGTTGGACTTCTTTCTTTGGGGATGTTTAAAAGTGTACGTCACTAAGCCAAAAACAATTCAGGGGATAAAGGATGATATAATTCGGTACATTAACGACATTGAACCTCAATTTCGTTTCAGAGTCAATTAAAATATGAACGATCGGGTAACGATATGCCACCGAAGCCGTGGCAAGCACTTGACCGATATTTTGTTTGCTTCACTCATTTTTGTCATAGATCCTACTATCATAATAAAAAATATAAAGAGAATTATCTGAAAACTTTTGATTTTTTTACAATTAAGGTCGTTCGTTTTGGTTAGACCACCCTTTATAAAAAATATATATTTATGCAATTCACAAAGTGTTCTATTCGGGAATATTGGTTGTATTTGCTTAAATTTTATTATTGTCTCAATAGAACACTTTGTGAATTGCCTAATTATAATTTTTTTTTAATTGTAAACTTAAACACAGTAAAATATACACTATCGTAATGAAAAAGAAGTTATTATCAAATATAAATCATAATTATATTCTGTGATTTTAGCAAATAGACAGACGGCCATGCCTAATTCTTGACCAAGAAGATATATTACAATTATATAAAAAGCCGGTCAAATTGAATATACCTTCATCTCCCATTCGAGGGGATGATCTGGGATAAGTGCCCAATGAAAGAGGACATTTAGTTTCAAGAGAAGTTTTGAAGATTTTCCCTATAATTTTTAAACTACTTTTATAGTAAACTGTATCTAGTTTTCATTTATTATATGAGAATATTATCTTATGTATTTATCCGATGAATAGTTGAATGTACTTTTGATGCCATAAAAAACACCTTTCATATAAAGTTTTTTAATATTATACAATTTAAACAAAATATTTTTTATTATGAACACCTGTGTTAATGTTGATGCATTTACTGACTGGTTTGTTTATTTTTTTATTCACCTTCAATGCAAAAATTAAAAAACTTTTCATTAGTTTCTTTTTTCTCATACTTATAAAAACTAAAAATATTTTCTAGCATTTTGTTCATTATAGTTTATCGTACTTTTGAATAGAAAACTAAAAACTGTCTGAGCGTTTTTTTTTATTTTTTTGTGCAAGTACGTATAAATATGCATCGAAATGAGTGAATAAATGAAACATTTAAATAAAAGTTGAGATTATATAAATAAAAAAAAAATTAAGAGGATGATGAATAAATGTTATAATTCACCAATGTAAATATGGAAAGTTTTACTTATAATAAAGAAATTTTTAAATACAAGCACGGATTTTACTTTAAATCTGTGCCCAATGGAATGGATGAAATTCCAAGTGAATAACGAAATAAAATAAATTTTCGGTTAGACCACTAGCACAGGTAATAGTGAGCTTGTCTAACAGTGGGAAGGTAATTCGATTTGATTTTGGTCTGTTTCTAGGAAATATGGTTAGAATAGATATAGTTTGTAATTGAATTTGTTACCATTAAGAAATAAATAAATTAACAAAGTTTCTTCGTTAATCAGCTTTAGCAGTTCGTTAATTTAATCATGACGAATGTCCTTCGAAGGTGGGAAGATATATTTAAGTTTGTCATTCACTTTGTAATTTTTTCATTTTGACCCTCTTTACCTATTTTGAATAGCGATTTATTTGAATTTTTAAAAATTTAAAAAAAAAAACAAGCAAAAATTTTGGCAAATAAAACGCACATCAAAATTTTTAAAATTCATATTATTTACATACATTTTGCAAAAATAATATTAAAAAATTGGTTTTTTGGGATTATATTTGGGTACTTACAAAAACCATTAAAAATATAACATTTTAGATGGAAATCACTAATAGTGTTTTCTTTTCTACACAAAAAATATGTCATGCGAATTTCCGTCAATTTAGTAATTTTTACCGAATTTTTTCCATTCCTTATAGTTTAAGTGACTTCAAATCAGTTTTATGGTTTGCTTGAAGTATTAAACAATTTCGAGAATTTTCGCTATTTTTGCAGATTTTTTTTGTTATTTTCCGACATTTGGTAAAAAAACCGATTTAGCAATTTCAAATAAATTTTAGTGATTCTCTCCAAGTTTGCGATTTTTCGCGAATTATAGCCACGTTCGCGGTAAAAGCTATTTATTCCTGTAAGTTTTCTGATTCTTTACAGCTTCAAACATTTTTAATAAATAGTAGACTTTGCCATCATGCCACTGTTAACAAGCTTTTGCAAATTTCCCCTAATTTAGCTTTTTTTACCGAATGTTTGGCATTCCCTATAGTTTTAGTGACTTCAAATCAATTTTATGGTTTCTTCGAAATATTAAAAAATTTCGCGAATTTTCGCTATTATTGCAAAAAAAAATTTTTATATATTCGGAAAATTTGTTTTTTTAAGCCATTTTAAATAAATGTTACGGTTTTTTCCAAGTTTGCAATTTTTCGCGAATTTTAGTCATGTTCCCGATATAATCTTTTTTTTCCTGTGGTTTTGTAGAGCTTTTACGATTTTTAATAAACAGCCACCATTTGAAGAAAACGTTTGTGAATTTCCGCTAATTAAAATTTTTTTTTACCGAATTTTTCCAATTCCTTATAGTTTTAGCGACTTGAAATCAATTTTATGGCTTGTTTGAAATTTAAAATTTTTCGCTATTTTTGCAAATTTTTGCAATTTTCGCTAGACTAGCAAAACCTAAATGGTGTTTTGTTAGTTTCGAAAGATCTGCAAGTGGTTCCACATGAAAAGTAGTTTGAACTCGATGACAGTGTCCATTAAATATATTAATTAATTAACAAAGATGCCGCGTGATTGATTGTTAAAATGTACTGAATTGCTGTATTGTTAGCGCAAGCAATAAACTGTGCTGGTAAAATTAACGCTAACGTTAATCATTAAAAGTTAGAGAATTCCACTACAGATACGTTGGGTGTGATACCCATTGTTATATACTTATAAGACATGTAGACCGTAATTGTATGCTACTGTAATTTAGTCAAATCGGTTCATAAATGGCTGACATATGAGCAAGCAACCACGATTTCCCCTTAATTTTCTTGTTGTTGTTGGTGTTAATTTATTTTAAAGCGTATTTTTTTTTTAAAGGGTGATAGCGATTCGGCACAACCGAATGTAGCACTCTTACTTGTTAAGTTTTCATTTAATTTAAGAATTTCTTAACATTTTTAGACAAAGGCTTCGTTTGACGAATAATAACTAATAATCAGTGTTGCCAAATGTGGGAAAAAATCCGTTCATCCTTGCAATCTTTGCACAATAAAAATTTCACCATTAAATTTGTGAGGATTTATGAAAAAAAAATCCTTTGGCGTGCTAAGAAAAATCTCAATTTTAATCTAAATGCACGTTAACCCTTAGATGTCCTACATGGTTTGCAAGCAAGCAAGAGCTTTTAGAAACGAAAGCTATGAAGTCTACAAGTAAGTTGTCGTGAATCGAGTAAATAAATTTCGAATCATTTGTATCACATTTAGGGGGCACAAGGACCATACCACAAGAAAAAGTTCGCTGAGTGCAGCTCATGGTCTGGCTCATGTGGCTCATGTTACTCTTTTGAATCATTGCTTTTTGTACTGACAAAATTTATTTTGCTAATTCTGGTAAAGTGTCTTTTGCTTCAGAGAGGTGCTTTTGCTGTTGGATTGTTGATGAATCCAAGCACTTTTTTTTTTGTAACACGTTGGTAACACTTTATTTTTAACTCAGCCACTTCTTTGACAAGTAGGTTGATCTGTTGTTCTAGTGTAGATTATGCTGAAGACATGTTTTGTAGCAGATAAACTGAGTTGACTTGTGCTGAATGGCTTACCTCAAAAATTTTCGTTTAAAGTATTTTGTCTAATTACTTCCCGGCTTGCGTTATTTGTACAACCACAACCAAAACTCAGAGAAAACCTCGTTTTTTCGTCAGAACTGCAACAAAGCTATGTGCCTTCAAGATGGCAGGGAGACAAAAACGTATATATGCAATGATTGTTTATTAGAATAATTTCAATATTTTACAATTAATGTAAAATAATTACATACCAACACTGATTTATTTTAAATTAACACAAAATAAGTATAAAATTTTATTTTTTTTACTTTTTGACTGGATTTTTCAATCAAAGTCTGCCCAGACCATGTGGTGCACTTAGTGGCACTAAAGTTATAGAACTTCGAAGGGCTAAGCTAACGATTTGGCCATCTTTGCTAAGAAGGGTTATGAAAACGACCACATTCAAATAAGAGGTCACTACAAATTAAAACCAATTAAGCAATTTTTTCCAAGTCCAAACTATCTAAATTAAAAAGCAAAACAAGTATTTTTCATTAAACTAATTGGTTAAAGTTGCTTATACAGTTAAAAACACAAAACTATCTAAAAAATACAAAGTTGTATATAAAAATTAATTTTTAATTTAATCCATGTTTATTATACAAAATGTTAATGTTAATAAAAGTTTCTAAATCCACCCACCCCCGAACCCCTCATCGTTTCTATTTTTATCGGCACACCCATATAAACCTCAACTAGCAATGATAACCAACTTATTTACCAAAAATATTTAAAACTCTTGTGTAAAAAAAGGAAAAGTTTAAATAAAAAACAAGATTTTATGGCAGCAACTTGAGTTGTCGTTTTGTTACCAGTTTGTCAAACACAGGATGAGTTTGCACGTAAAAAATAAGTTTTTAAATTAAATTTTATATTTTTGTAACACCTTTCCAGACACAGTCTCAATTTTTCTTTTAGTCACTGGCATCCCAAAACTTATTCAATATGATGTTTCTTTTTCGTTTTTCTTTGGGAACAGAAAATTGGTTGTTTTTTGCGGAGATCTATTTTTCACAATTTTTCATGTAGTCATCAACAGTTGTAGTAATTTTAAAGGGAACTGACAGAAAATTAAAGAATGTTAAGAAAGGAATGTTCTCCCTGGTTTTAACTGTGTTTTAGAAATATAAAAATATCAATCACATATTTTCATTATTATTTACGGATTGAAATATACTTTTATAATTATTACAATGTTTCTAGGTTTTGTTGCAACTTTTAATTCAGTTTTTTGATTAACAAAATGCTAAAATATGTTTATAGAATTTATGATGAGCCTTCTACCAAACTTTTCAATCCATTTTCGTTTCGACTTCTTTCACCAGTTTGCTTCCCTTTACCTTCTGTGCATAAGCGGATTCAAAAGAACAATATTCCTTTGGGTTTTATCAGGTTTCACGTAATGAGCAAGGCTTCCTGCTCTTAGTAAAATAGTCAAGTGCAAAAGAAAATTTGTTTCAATAATTTTCCTTTTTTCTTTCTTTTTCAGTGAATATTGCACTTTGACCGGATTTGTAAGTTGTTGATAGCAGCTGTTGAATGTTTTGAAACAATATATACGTTTAAAACGTGCAAAAAATATTTATATTTATTAAAATTTGTTTACAAAGTAGTGGATAAAAGCCCTTCAAAATTAAAATTGAAATGTTAAGAGTAAAAACGAATAATTTTTAAACTTTTTCAAAAATTATTTTATTTATATCTGTGTGGAAGGTGAATAACTCCCACTGCCATCTCCACCATCAGATATACACATGTATATCTAAAAATCCATTAGCCGGTTTTTTTATGTTTTTATCACTTTAGTTGTCTTTTAACTATTCCTGGCAAACTTGATTTATCGTCCAATCATTTCAATTGGCCAGAAAACCACCTCTCAAGTTTCATTAAATTGCTGTCATTGAAAATTGAAAAGAAAGAACGAAAAACTGTACTCGTCTAATAAAATCATTTTAACACATTGAAGTTTGTTTTTACGGCAAAAATAAAGTTAGTTTGAATAGACAAAAGAAAAGATAAAATAAACATTTTGATTCCATTTACTTTGTTTTATATTTTATCTCAAAAGACATTCTACAATAAGAACAAGTCAAAGGCGACTTATTAATGCGTAACAACACAGTATTTATTGAACAAATGTAGAGTTTGTTCTCTATTTGGGATCAAACAACTCCAAAATTGCGATCTGTATTTTACGCCCAAGGTTTACACAGAGAGACAAGCAGTCAGCCAGCAGATTGGAAGACGGTTTGATCAATTTAAAAAGTGATTCTGAGTCGTACGGTATACTAAAAGTTGGGTCTTGTTGGAACCACAATGAGCAGGTATTACGCATATCAGCACAAACGACACTTTTATTACAAATAAGTTCATATTCAATAAATATTCTTTTGATAAAATTTTATACAGCAACAAGCAAGCAAACTATATTTTTCCGTTGATTCGGCTAACAGAATTTTATTAACGGAAAACTTTCAATAATATATGGTTGCTTGAACCATATTATATTAACCTTCAAGCGTATTATGGTAAAACCCAACCGGATTATTTTAAAATCCATAAGGAAACCACAAACATGTTATGGTTGCCTTTGATCATCTAATCGCTAACAAAAACTTAAATATTGTCACGTTTTCACCTTGTAAAACTCGTTTCCGTTTACTCCCTTTAAAATAAACCGAACTGCAACGCCTTATTTCTCAAACAAAACCATTAAAACATTTATGTATTAGGCTGTTTTTATAGTTTACAACCTTTTCTAAAAATTTCCTGAACATTCGTCTTCTAATTATTTTAAATAACTTTGAAGAATCTTAATCTTAAGTCTACCTTTAAAACGCCGGGTTTTTGAGATGTGGACTACGTTTAAACTAAGTTTAACAAAGTCTGAAACTCGGATTTTTGCGGTAAAATGTTTTTTTTTATTATTTCATTAAAGACCAACATTTTAGGCAAAACTAAGCGGTTACGTCAAAGAGCAAGATTAAGTAAACTTAGTTAAACTGAGATCTCAAAAACACAGCTTAAAAACAGTAAAATAATATGAAAAATAATAAGTAAGGTTTGATATTATATCACATTTATATTTAAAATCGTTTTAAATACACAATTTCTTTCTTCATTGATGCCCCGTAATTTCTACAAAAAGAAAGCAGGTCGTGTTAATACCTAACAGTTATCTTTACCTATTTCAACGTTTATTTTGCGTGTTTTTACCTTCAGTTTCCTTTAAAATATGGCAGCTTTTACACCATGGGTTTCTATGCACAGCTACATTTCTTTTTGTAGAAATAATGGGCATAAGCAGAAAATTCGCCATGTAAGTACATTCTTATTCGACTTAAGTTTCCATTGTAATAATGTTTTTTGAGACCACCTTGTAAATAATTACACTTTTTTATGATATCCTTTTTGTATTTAGCAGAGCTACCATAATTTTATGTTAATTATATAAGACTTTTCAAATAAAACTCAAAACATGAATTTGTGTTTAAGAACGATTTAAGTTTATATGAAAATTAACTAAATATAGATTTACAGCCATATTCATAAAAAGTTCTTATTTTATTTTAATTAACTACATATTCCGTAAAAACAAATAAATATGCAGTTATTTTATAAAATTTTACTGTCAAAAATTCAACACCATATTCAGTAAAAACAATTAAATATTCAGTTATTTTATATAATTTTACTACCAAAAATTAATTTTTACTTATCTATAAAAAATAAATTGCTTGTTTTGTGTAAGCAATACCCATTTTCTATTTGTTAAAATAATTTAGTTAAATACCTACATCAAATTTTAAAAGTAAAATAATTGCGAAGCCATATCGGTCATGCTGCTGGTGTCTTATAATTGAGAGTTCTTCTGTAAACAACGTGGTCAGTACAACAAAAGTAAAACAAACGTGTGTAACTGGGTAAGTAAATAAAAATATTCTCCCTCTCTCGCTTATAAGAAAAACAAGCGGACAGGCGTCTGTCTGGAATTTTTTAGAAATTCGGATCTTTTGTGGAGTAAACGAAAATTTAATAAAATAACTGAATATTTAATTGTTTTTACTGAATATGGGGTCAATTTGACAGTAAAAAATTGGCAGTAAAATTTTAATAAATAACTGAATATTTAATCGTTTTTACTGAATATGGTGTTGAATTTTTGACAGTAAAATTTTACAAAATAACTGAATATTTATTTGATTTTACGGAATACGGTGTTGAATTTTTGACAGTAAAAATTAAATGAACTTATTGTTAAAAATAAATGAAAAATAGGTAGACCGGGTTTTAATTGAACTTTCATTTATTTTATATTACAATTTCAGTTAATTTTGCGTACAGAATATTGTGAGTGTACATTTTATTTTAGTTTATGAACAAACTCTTGCCGAAAGGTATCATAAACCCTTTTGTTAGAACCTTTTTTTAATATACGATAAGAAAGTATTCGAATAAAAAGTTTGTTTACTTTTTATTAACATCACTTTTATTATGATTTGTTTATTCTATTTTTTTAATATTTTTGAAAAATAATTCGTTGGTTTAAACAAAAAAACAGCTAGTGGCAATAATTTAATACGTTATTAAAGAAAATATCTGCATTTGCCCCTGAACATATTCTTTTAAACCATATAAAAATGTTTTAAATAATTAACCATATAACTTTTAATTGGTTGTTTAAACTTGTCCATATTAATAAATAAAACATTTTTTTCATTATTTTTCAACATATGGTCCTAGCCTAGGACATCGTAATGTTAAATAGACCATGTTTTTTCCATACGTTTGGGTTACTTTTGGACTAGTCCTAGTCCCTTGTGGGCTACTCTTTACACGCATGTTTGGACTGGTCCTATTATTTGCAGGGTTTTCTTGATTTACTTATACGCTTGAATTATCATCAATTCTATGCCTGCAAAACAAAGTTCAACGTTGGCTATATTGACATAGTATTGTAAACATTTTATTTGTGCATGTGTGAGTTTAATGATTGAACGTGCTTTGTTTGCATTCATTAATGCGCACGCTATTAACCAGTTGCTCCAAATCAAAACGCACGAGTTCTTATGTTGTTGCATTCAAGTAGTCATTGTCCTCTCGATAAAACTACGAAGAACATATGAAAGTGAGCTTTAGAGTATAACTTTTCTTTATTTTTTCAGTTTTTGTATTTGTACACAGCACAGTGTTGCCACCTCACTTGTAATTACACACATCATGTGTAATATTTTTATTCATGTGTAGCCCATGTGTTATTGACTGCATGTGTAATTCATGTGTAATTTAGGCCCTAATTTTGTAAAACACAACGCAACGACAAAAAATTACATTGGAAGCCAAAACAAATTCATAAATATTTTGTAATTTTGTTGTTGCCTCTTGCAGAAATTCACATTGGTTTTTAAGATTTCGTACGCCTCATTGCTTGTGGCGTTGAAAATTTTAAAACGGTAAATAAATTTCTGTACAAAGCAACAACAAAATTACAAAATATTTATGAATTTGTTTTTGCTTTCAATATAATACTTTGGCGTGCGTTGTGTTTTACAAAATTAGGGCCTTAATATTTTAACGTTTTGTTGCACAGATTTTTGTTATAATTTTTTCACAAGAAGTTAAAAGGTTTATTATTCTTAGCAAAATTTAAAAATTTAACCAAAAGAATGGAGGCGTTTAAAGAACTGAACTAAAGCTGGTTGGATCAGTAACTACTAACCATTAGGCATTTATAAAGCTTTTGCCACCATTTATTATAACGACGAAACATCCTGGGTACGTTATTCTTTTTTTTTTATTTCAAAGAGAGAGGATCATCGACTGCAAAAGAAATGTTTAAGCTTCTCAAAAGCAAATCTAGTTGGATGTACATCAGATACAGTAAAGTCAGAAGTTAAGTTGCAAAAGACGAAAAGCATGTTATTATTTTTATAAAATGCTCATGCCACTTAATACATTTGGTAACGTCAAAGGCCTGTCTGAACCTTCCAACTTATTTTGAAGATTTATTTTGTAATATTAGATTTTATTTTATTAGAAGTAATGCTCGGCAGATAAAACTTAAGGAGTTTCAGGAATATTTTCGCGACAACATGCACTTTTACATTTTGAAAAATTTTAGCTTCATAGTAATTTGAAAGCAAACTATTATTGGAAAAAGGGTTTTGAAATAAAAAATTCCTTTGGAGACAGATTATTTCCTACTTTGCAAATAGTTATTTTTGTTTTAATCTTTAAAATGTAAATGAAAATATTATTTTTTGCATTAAATATAGCAGCGATCCGGTTGATGTAAACAAAAATCAAATAAAGACACACTTGAAAAATATATATTTTTTTTTTGGATAAGTGAAAAATATATAATTATCCGGAATAGCCAATGTTGCAGCAATAGAGGAACGGAATTAACATCCCGTTGATCCTTTATCAGGCCCAAATAAAATATAAGTTACATATCGTCACCTTATATTTAATAGGCAGGGCCCGGTTCAGAATGAGCTTCATCTGAAAAGATGATTTTTTTGAAAAAATCGGCATCTTCTGTAATTCGATTGCAGGCCCACTTAGCGAAACGAAAACGCATATTTCTTAGCGTTGTTCAAGCGTATACACAATCATATTCGTTCAGCGGAAGGATACAACTTATTATATGTCAAATCAGACATGAGCTAAGTGTTACCAGTCACGAAATAAGCAATAGTTGAAAAAAAAACGTTAGATGGCGGACCCGTTATAGAGAAACAATCATGTAAATTAAGTAATTTGTACAGATCCAAATATAATGTACATAAGCTGGCTTGAGAAACTGTTCGAATACATGTAAATCATTAACGTCAAACCCAACTTAAGATAACGATTTTTAAATTTTTTGAAACTGTAATTTGCTTAAGCAAAGTGCGAAACTGATCGTAATTACATACGAATCAAATGTTTATTGATTTTGTTTTTTTAAATGCCTTTATTTGACCCTAAATTTTTTCGAAATAAAAGTTTACTGCAAAATAAAACGGAAGTAATGGGTCCATAATTTTTGTTTTATTTTTGTATGTGTATTTTGTTTTTGTAAAAAAATTCTAGTTTCTTTTACCTGTCTGAACCGAACACAATGTAAATTGTGGTGTTTAAAGAAACCAAACGCAATTAAATATTCTCCTCTTTTTGTTAAGTTAGATAAGAACAGTATTATTTTTGTGTGCGAAAGATGACAAACAGGGAAACGTTGACTTACTACACACACTATTAGCGTTTGTGTTTTGCACAAATCTGAACCGAGCACAAGGAGCACTAGTAGTGACATAGTGTTAATCATAACATAATCACTTATTAGCTGTTAAGTTAAGATAAAAGAAGCTCGAGTGTGCCGGAAATAGTTCGAAACTTGGGATATGGTGTAACAAATAACACACCTGGACGGCATTGCGAAGTTAGTATTGGTACAAGCATTAAAGCTGTAAATAAGGGTTGTGACTTTAGTTCGAAATAAATGTTGGGAACGGAACAAGTATTTTCCATTGTGTTGGCCCATAATCATATTCAAAATAATACATTCTTTTAACTAAAACCGGCTTAAAATACATGTGAACACCATTTTTCTATGGTATTGTTAGGAAAAAGTCGACTTTATTTTTGACTATGATTTAGGGTTATTTTTTTGCAATTAAAAGAACTCAAGAGATTTATTATAAAAGAAATAAACCAAAAACATTATTGAAAAGGCAGTAACAAAATAAATTTTACTGCCACCTGGATAAACGTTAATTCTAGATTAAATTTTGACAAAATTTCTACATATAATAATACACTTTGACATTTTAGGGTTAATTAAAAAAAATGTGTATTTTGATCGGTGTTAATGATCTAATGATGATGTTATCTTTATAGCTAAAAAGGAAGACGTAAATATTATGAGCATACCTCTTGATTCTGCATACTGCACTAAAAATTTTAAATTTACACGTGATTAAAATTTTAACTGATTACACAGAAAAAATTCTTCAAAAATGTTCACCAATTAAAATCAGTTTTAATTAGAAATTTAATAAAGTGAATAAAACGTTTAATCAAGTGAATTAAACCTTTAATCAAGTGAACTAAACGTTTAATTGATACTATTAGTTTTTTAACTGGTGCAAATTTAATTATTTTTTTAATTTAAATCGTGTATTACAATGTGTCTAGAGTCATTGAAAAATAACTATACACGGACAATAAATAACCATAAAGGACCAAACAAAAGACCCGTGCCTCCCAGTTTTGCCCAAAGTCATGCACTTTTTTATGGACCCTTAAAAATGTGGGTTCGAAATTTTGATTAACCCTCTGAGACAAAGTTGTAGCTCTTGCCATAAAAAACAAAAATGTTGAAGATATAAAATCAAAAACACTTCACCTTCAAGATCAAAATCGCAAAAAACTTTAAAAAATTCGATTTTGTTTACCTTTTTCCCCCTGTTCAGGTCCATAGCTAGCAAACCGTTCCAAATTCAAGGAAACAATCAACCACAAAAATGTACCTAAGATCTTAATAAACTTGGAAAAACGCTACAAAGGCAAAAAACTGGACGCATTGCTTGCAGAGGTTTATCAGTTTTATTGATGCATTGTTGTGCATTCCTTTTTTGATTGCTTTTCTAATTCATTTTAATATTTTTGTAATAGATAGCATACTGTTGAAGTAAAGAAAAAGGAAATGAAATTAAACAAATTTCGGGAAATTTTTTAGTTTTGCGGCTACCTAAGCGCTACATAAACGGCGTTAGGAATTAATCTAAAATGTTGTTTATTGAGATCTTAAGTAAATTTTTGTAGTTGATTGTTCCTTTGAATTTTGAACGGTTTGCTACCTATAGACCTGAACAGGGGAATAACATCGAATTTGATCTTGAAGATGAAGTTTTTTTTGATTTTATATTTTCACAATTTTTGTTCTTTATGGCAAGAGCTACAATTTTGTATCAGAGGGTTTATCAAAATTCCGAACTTTTTGCAAGATATGAGCCTGAGAAAATGATCACCTTTTTGCAAAAATGACACCGAGGCAGTAAATTTTTAAGGGCCCATAAAAAAAGTGCATGACTTTGGGCAAAACTGGGAGACATGGGTCTTTTTTTTGGTCCTTTATGGTTATTTATTGTCCGTATATGGTTATTTTTTTCGATTTGCACTGTGTTATTCAATTGAAATAAATTTTTATTTTTTTCTGCGAGGCCACACATCTTGAAAAAGATTAATGAAGAGCGTAGGCAAAATTTTCTATTTAAACGCAGTGAAAAAATATGGTTGGACATGTTTACGGCAACAACTTTATGTTTAATGTAACAATATATTGCTGTCGTACACAAATAATTGTTATTTTTTTTTAATATCAACAATATTATAGTTATTGTAAACATATCAATGTTTATCGCAATTAAAAATTTGGGTATTTATGAGCGAAAAATTATTATTTTTTTAACAACTAAATAACGATAATTTTCAAAACATATTAAATTACTCACAACCATATCATGATTTTTAATAGCCATAACATGATAACTTTCTATACATTTATCATACTATGTTTAAGATGCAATCAAAATATTTGTACTCTAATAACATTATGTTAGCGCCATTTGTAAAATAATTTTGCATCAGTTGTGTCGTTTATTTTATATGTGAGCGGTTTAGCAGTTTAAAGATAAATTCCCATAAAAAATAAGTTTAAAGAAATTAAAAAAATTTAAATATAAGCGCAGTTCATTCAGTATTAGCGATTTAATAGTGCAAATGCAAAATATCGTTGTTTTTTTGTAATATCCAACAACAAAATAAACAGAGATTTTGTTATATTTTATAAAAGTGTTACGATATTTTTGTGGTTTTCATGGGCAACCGCGTATGTCTTAAAACAAATTTTTCAGGAGAGCCGAAAAACCATTCTAGATCAGACTATGGGCTAGGTATTGCACTTTTTAAACTTTGTCATTACGTTAAAAAAACGGAATTGATCCATCTTTTTTCAAAAATTTTTAGAAACATGTAAAGAGCGTTCAAAATTAGGCAATCTGGCATCAACATCTCAAAATCGGAAAACTGGACATACGCGGTTGCCCATGAAAACAACAGATTTTGCATTTGCTCTTTTGCAAGCCTTATATTGAACTCCGCTATTTGATTTACATTAGGAAAAATTGTAAAAATCTAAAAATTAGAAAATCAATGCAAACAAATTTTAATTTATTTTATATTTGTATGACAGTTATGAAAGGTGCTGCATCATAATATGATTGCTTCTAAATTTATTATGATTAACATGATGATAATATGATTACTTCTTAGCTTATTATGATTAACAGGGCAATAATATGAATGCCTCTTAACTTATTATGATTAAAATGACAATAATTTGTTTATTTCTTAACTGATTACCAGAATAATAATATGATAAAGAGAAAAATATTATGATATTATTGATTTGTTTTTTATTTAAGCTAATAGGGCCTAAGGTTAATTAATGTAAATAAAAAGCAATTTTTTTATTACAGTTTTCCCGACGTTTCGTCGATTTTTTGTCGACTTTTTCAAGGGATTGTCTATTTAAAATTTTTAAAAAATATATAAATTAACATAAATACAACAAATTACATTAAAAAAGTTAAACTTACAATATGAGCTTTTCACATCAAATTAAATTTCTCCTTTTACATGTAACATTAAACATATAAACATAAAACATAAATTTAAAGTTAAACACATATCAAAACAAGTATCACTGTAACTATTTAGTAATCGCAACCCTATAATTTGCGCCAATATTGTCAGTGTCTTCTTTGACATTCATCGTTTTCTTTATGTTTTCTTGTATTCTTAGACTTTCAATTGTAAATCTCTTCTTATCCCCCCTTACTTTATCTAGTATTCGCACCCCCTCAAAATCAATTTTATGTTGTGTATTTAAAATGTGTGTTGATAATGCTGTCGTTTCTTTTTTCCTTTGTATATCCATCATATGTTCTCCCATTCTAGTTTCAAGGGATCGTTTTGTTGTTCCAATGTATATGAGTTCGCAACTTTGTTCGTTATTCCCTTTACATTGTAATTCGTACACAATGTTGTTTTGTTGTTGTTTGTTTATTGGAGCTTTTATTGCAGAGAATATAGTGCTGAGTGTTTTATTTGGTTTGTAAGCAAAGCTTATATTATTTGTTTCTATTGACGTTCGTATGTTTTTATTATCAGTAAGTCCAGGGATGTATTTTACACTGTAAAAATATTTTTGTTCTTTTTCTATACTAGTGGGGTTGTTATCATTTTTGTTCTTTATTTGCGTAATTGTGTCTTCTATTAGTGTTGATATAAGTTTGTTTGGGAAACTATTGCTTTTAAGGATATTGAAAATTATATGTTTGTTTTTAGTGTGAAAAAGTTCATCGCTTATGTGTAAAATCCTTGAGATGAAATTTTTAGCAGTGTTAATTATTTGATTTTTCGGTTGGGTTGCGTGAAAATTCATTATCCTTCCTGATGAGGTCTCCTTAGCGAACCAGTCAAAAATTATGGAATTTTTCCTTCGAATTAGTTTGGTGTCCAGGTACGTTATTTCCTGATTTTTCTCCCTTTCAATTGTAAATTGTATCTTAGAATGATACTTGTTAAATGTGGACAAAATTTCTTCTTGGTCGTCTGATTTGATGATCGCCAAGATATCATCTACATATTTAACTATGTATTTGATAAAAATGTTCTTATTTTTCAATTCTTCTATCGCACTGTCAAGCAGGTTGTCAAGTATTATGTCTGCGATTGTTGGGGATAGTGGGTTGCCCATGGGCATGCCAAAAATTTGGTTATATATTTTATCTTTGTATATAAAATAATTATTATCATTGAGACAAAATTGGAGAATTTTAAGAAATTGAGAGCTTGACATTTTTGTGTGATTTTTTATAACGTTCCATTTTCCCATTATTGTTCTTATTGCCGTTCTAACTGGAATGTTAGTAAATAATGAGATGACATCAAATGATACAATTGTTTCCGATCTATCAACCTTTATGTTGGTGAGTTGTTTTTTAACTTCTATTGAGTTTTTTATGTTATACGTTTCAGAGATTAAATGTTTTAAAATTGTTCCAATGTATTTTGACATGTGGTAGCACGGTACCTGGACTGATGACACAATAGGTCGAAGGGGGGTATCAGGTTTGTGAATTTTTGGTAACCCGTAAATTCTGGGTGCCGTAGCGGCGGAACAAAAAAGTTGGCGTTTTTGCCAAGAGTCTATATGGTTGTTTTTAAATAAATCTGAAACAATGTTGTTGTTTTCTTTCTGTAGTTTCAATGTAGGATCTACTCTTATAGTTTTATATGTGTTTTTGTCTTCTAGTAGTATTTCCATCTTCTTTTCGTATTCGTTTTTATACATCAGCACGGTTTTGTTTCCTTTATCGGCTTGTACAACAATAACGTCGATGTGGTCACGTAAAAATTTCCTCGTTTTTTCAAAAATTGTAAGAATGAATTTGTCCTTTTCTGTGTTTTTAATGTTTCTTTTAAAAGTTGTTACCTTGTTTGCCACCTTAGTCCTAGCGATGTCTTTCTCTTTATCTATGTTACTGTCCAATGCCTGGATACATTGTTCTATATCCGCAATGACATGTAGTGGTGAAAAACTCAACTTGTCTACCGGAAGTGAAAATTTTTTCCCCAGTGATAAAATCCACTTGCACTCTATTGGAATATTATATTCAGTTTTATTTTCAAACCAGTTATCATTAAAAACAAGTCCATGTAACCTAAACTGATTTTCTTTCAGTGTATTTATTTTGTTGATTTGTTTCTCTTTATTATTTTTCGTAATTTGTTTTGTCCTGTCTTTTTGTTTGTTAAAAAAAGTTGTATGGTCAGCTGTTGATATCATATTTTTAATACCAGCATTGAGATGAAAGAGTTTACGTTTGATTAAAGTGATATTTGTGTTTGTTTGTGAAATTTCTAGATTTAAAATTTTCTTATGGAAGTTATTTTCTATTTTTTCTAATTTATTTTTAATTGTGGTGCATTTAAAAAGATGTGTCACCTGTTTTGTGGAATTTATTGTGTGTTTTGGTATTATGCCATAACTTCTACACGATAAAATAAATTTCAGCCTTTCTTGTTGTTGTGCTAGTTTTTTAACTTCGTTACAATACTCCTTTAACGTTCCGCATGTCTCACTGTTATACTTCAATGCTTATGATATTATATTACGAGTATATTTACTCATAATATGATTCAATAATAACCTTAATATTGTGACTACAATTATGAATCTAATCATAATATGTTGCTCCTAGAATATGTTTACCACAACCATGTTTTTTCTTTGCGTGTACATACATTGTATATTACATATCAAGAAATCATTTAAACGTTAAATTATTATCTTATCTACAAAAAAGCAATACATCTTTTCTTTCTATCAAATTTCATAAGGCATGCCTTTGATATGTATGTTTCCTTCCAAAACAAACACTGAAGGAGTTTTTACGTCTCCTTAAGGATGTAAAACTTTATCTATATGAATGCAGACATAATTTTTAATTTAAAATACAATATTTTCTTTTGGTTTTTTTTAATAACAAGACAGTATCAAAAGAAAACAAGTATTAGTAATGTATTCAAATAAAATCCCTTCTGAAAGCAACAAAACTAAAGTTAAAAAAATAGCACTGCCGAAAAAATTGTAAACATAAAATCCTGCGTAAATCTTGAAAACCTTGAATATGTGCATAAACAAAAATACAAGTTTTGCATAAATTTAAGGGAAAATGTTAAATAAAAATGCATTAAGAAAATTGAAAAATATTCACATGTTGAGGCAAGAAAAGAAAATAAAATTTTAACAAAAAATATTATTTGGATTATGCTGATGTTGCCTCGACAGCAGCGGCCTAAGAATAAATGACAATATAAAAACATTTTTTTGTTTTAAACTTTAAGTTTACTCAAGTAAGTATACTAAAGACATTTATTTATAAGGTGGAATCTTTTTATGCATATTTCAAAAAACATTTTAAAAGGCTTCTATATCAAATAATGATTTTACGTATTATATGCATTAACCCTTTGACGACCAAAGGCATACATACTTGCGCAGGGGATTTTGCATCATATAATTGCTTACGTAAGAACCAAAGTGGATGTGGTAGGTGGACGACGAGGTCTCAAAATTGGCCAAAAAGTCGCTTTATTTCAGGGGGTACTATGGGGAGAGCGTGGGGCGCACCTGGCTAAAACTCGGGTATATTTGAGGGGCGCCTTTTACCTTCCAAAAATATATGGGGGAAGTATATGTTAATTTCAACCTGCCCCCATTTACCCCAAATATGCTTGGCAAGTATGTTTGCCTGTGTTGTTAACGCCTGGCATTTATTTTTACTAAGTCTTAATACTAAGTCATGTAAACAACAAATTATTTTTTTTCGCTGAAGCACGTAATTTGCCCAGCATATCCTATTTAGATTCCATCGATTGCATCGTGTGAGAGTAGGAATTTTTCTAGGGTTGTAAAATTGAATGACTGCTCTATAAAGATTAATGTCAAACATAAGACAAACGTTCAAGTTCGAAGCCATACGTTAATGCTTTTATGAGACCAGGATATAACAAAGGACTCATACCAAAATTGGCCCGAAAAACTATTTAACAATAACAGTTGGTTAGTTTTTCCTTGTCCAAAACTTGATCCGTCCGACGAAACGAATGGTTGATTTGATAGAGGGAACATGCTTTTTGTGGAATAGGCTTCACTACAGAAAAGCGTACTGAAGTTGGCTTTATTCCTTCTTATCCTCATAAAATATAAATTGATTGTGAAGAAACATGTATATGCAAATCACTCAGTTTTTTTTAAGTGCTTTTCATATACATTTTACTACACAATCAATTAATTGTAACCTGGAAACAGCACATTAATGTATTTAAGAAAACTGTGTTTTTGAAAGTATATGGAATTTAATTCCACATTTGAATTAAATATCGCTTAATTGCTAAGAGTGGCATGACAGCAAAGTCTATGTTTTATTAAAACCCGTTAGAGCTGTTAATAATTACAAAAACACGTTTCCATCGCAAACATGGCTAAAATTCTCGAAAAATTGGAAAAAAAATCTTGTAATACGAACAAAGTTTCGGAAAATAAAACAAATAAAAAAAATTGCAAAAATAGCGAAAATTCGCAAAAAAAAATTTTAAATTTCACACAACCCATAAAACTGATTAAAAGTTCCTAAATCTATAATGAATGGCAAAAATTCGGTTAGTGGTTTCCACAAATCTACCGAACCGAACACTAACGAACTATATTGGTACGTTCTTTAAATCGCAAATCCGAATAAAACCCACACTTATTCAACTTAACACAATTTATTGAAATTAATTATTTAGTTCACAATTGTTAGTTACGAACAGAACCGTTTCTCAAAACAAACTCAAAAACTATTTACAAACCAGTCTGAATTTATAGTCACCACAGGTGGTAGTTGTATACTAGTAGATTCAAGGACCTTACATTCGAATCCAGGCTATTCTGTTCGATTACGAAATTCTACAGCTATCAGATTCAAGAAGCTTCTAGTGGATTCCAGAACTACTGTTCGAATTCGAGATTCTATAACTATCCATAAGCTCTAGAATACAGTGTAGCAAATAATAATTCAAACTAATACGACAAATTATAATTTACAAAACAACTTATAACTAAAACTATAAATAATTCATAGATTAATCTAATTTCGTAACAATATGTAACAATTATTTTCGAACACTGGTTTTCAATATAAATTTTTAAACGAAAATGTTTATTTTTATTTGAATAGCAAGCAGTAAATGCATCAAAATATTAAAAAAATTAATTTAAAACCCATCCCGTATAAGACTTAATACTGAAAGTCGCTTGAATTAACAATTTAAACTTATGTTATATAAAAAGGATAAAACGAAACAAATATAGGATTTAAGCTTTTTTAGTATTTAATAATAAAAAGGGTTTTTCTGATATCGCTTGAAAGTCTCGCAATCAGTGTAAACTATGCATTTTTACGCTCTCGCAAATGAACTGTCAAATATTGTATGATACAACTTCGTAAATTTACTCAACAATATTGACTCGTAAACTCGGGCTGTTCAATTGTTTAGTGCTTTTAACGTCGATTTCAATGAAAAATCCGTGTGTTTATAATTCACAAACAATAAATTCTAGCACTATTTTGAGCAAATTATTAGTCTTTCGGCTTTCTTTGTGCATTTTTAAAAGCAAATATCACTTATTAATATAAAATTTTTCAATAGTTTAATCAGGCTCAAGTTCATCAAAGGAAAGGAATTTTACAACATGAAAATTAATTAAAATTGTTATTGAAGAATTCTTGACATAAGTACGGAAAAAACAGAAGTTAGGAAAAATATGTAAAATCAATTGAAATGGATAATCATTCAAAAAAGCAAATTTCGATCTACCAAAGGTTAAAATACAATTTGATTTAAGGATTGATGTTTGACTATTGACGTCAGCAGTCGTCGATGGCTGCGGGTGAAAGACGGCAAATCCATCTGAGGAGATCGAATGGTTGCCTGTGTTCGAATCTCAGGTCAGTCAAGAATGAATGATTATCAATAACAATTTTAATTAATTTTCATGTTGTAAAATTCCTTTCTTCATAAAAAATAATTTAATGAAAATTGAATTTGATGAACTTGAGCCTGATTAAAATATTGAAAAATTTTGATTAAAAATCATAAATAGTTCAACGAAATAACCACAATTCTAATTATTATAAAATTTTAACTTTTAATTTTATATTTTTGAATTTTCTTTTTTACTTTATTTTGGTATTGACTTTTCTTACAAACTGACTTTAATTGTTTAAAATTACACAAAAAATAAAGAGGTTATTCATGAAACGATTTTCGCAAGTTAGCCCATTTGCACAAATGGCAATTTAAAGCGATATCATAAAAACTCTTTTTGTGTTAATTATAAACAAGTTTAACTAGCATAAATATAAATATTATGTGATTTCTCAGCAAGACTTAAGCAGCAGTTTGTTTAATCTAGTAATTCTTGATAAAAAGATTAGTGATTTTTAAGATTTACTATTTACAGGAAACAGGAAAGTTTTCACGTATAAAGCATTTCTCTTATTTAGTATTCTGTAAAGTTAGGAAAATTTCTTGACTTAAATTGATTTCAACTTCTTGTTATTAACAATAAAGTGGCAAACATGATCGCTACTTAAGAACTAGCTGTATGTGCTTGTACGTGTATTTATATATTTATGTACATTGCATATACATGAGTGTAAGTGTCCAAGTTTGTGTTTGTCCTTAAAGCAAAAGCTTGTAGCACTAATGCCGATGATGATATTGTAGACAACAGCAACAGTGTTGCAATAACAAGCAGCAATTTTCATGTAATGGCACAACCTACGACACTTTTAGAGTGCAACATCAAAAAACAAGCCGACACATCAACCTACCAAACAACCAGCAGACCAACAGCAAGTCCTCCTTTTAAATTAGAATGGAAGGGTGACTTTTTGTGTGTGCGTGTGTGTGCGTGTGTGTGCGTGTGTTTATGCATTTTTGTGTACGTATGCATGAAAAGTAGTAGCAATAGTTATTATTATCCTTGCTGTAGTTGTTTGTTGTTATTGCCATTGTGTTTGTTGCTGTTGTTATTATGTAAAAATTGTTTTGCATGCATAAAATCAAATTTGGTTATTCATTGACAACATTAAAAGCAAAAAAATCCAAATAACAACAGCTCCAATAACAATGTAATAGTGTCTGTTATTTTATACCCCTTGGTAATCATTTCATGCCAAAACTAATGACAAGAATTTAACCCACAAAGAGGATTGTGGAAATTTAAATTGAAAATTAAATTGTATGATAAACAAGAAAATTGTGAAATAAAATGCAATGAAAAAAAGAAAAAAACAAATTTATAAAATTCTGAAGACTAAAGATACATTTTATATAATGAGTTTAAGGATCAGTTAAACTTGTACATAAAGAAGTGCAACATTCAAAATAAAAGATATTTTCTTATATTTTATTTAGGTTTAAAATTCTAACCCTAAAAAACAGTTACACTACGGACTTTGTATACAAACTTGGTAATGGCGGAACAAATCTGCTTTCAGTTTAACTAAACCTAGTTTAACTGAGATTTCAAAAACCTAGCCTACACAATTAAAGTTATACATTTCGGAAGACTTCGAACGATATCATCCGCTGGTGTTTTTAACTGAAACAGATCAGCACTTCTATCTTGAGATGGACTTGTCCAAATTCCGTTCTTTAAGTCTTTCCGTTTGGCAAATATCGCGCCAAAACTTTTTTGTAGTTCTTACCGTATCAGTCTTAAGATCCAATTATACGTGATATAATCATAATGCCATATGCCAAATATTAAATAAACAGTTTTCATTCTGTACTGGGAGTACTGGAGGACAGTGTTGCCAAAACCTAATGAACAAAAATGGCAAGAAAGTGTTTAAAAACTTGTTATATAAAAAACTTAATTTTTAAATCTTTTTAAGCCTTGCAAAAAAACTTTATATTTTGGGATGGACAGCGCACTTTTTTTTCTAGTAAGATTGTTCGTTCTTCTATTCAAAAGTGCTGCTGTTAAAACATAAATAGCACTAGTCAACAAGGTTTTTGACTCGAGCAATCTGTAATTGGGGTTTCTATATCACGTCAAGTTTTGGAGATTAAAAAAATGTTTTTTACATAAAAAACACTAGTTATTTAAAAATCAATGAATTTTCAAAAGTGAATGGCATTATTTGAAGGTCGTTGGTATTTTGTTGGTTCGGTTTGACGCATTCAAGTCCAGCAATAGTCTCCCAGCATGCTTTTCTTTCAAAATCCCTGATAAATTCTTAAAATGTTCATTAAATCTTGGTGTGCACGCTTCCTTTGTGCGGTGTCCACGGCTTGCATATTTTAATGATTCTGATATTGCATATTCTTTCTTTTAAATCAAATGTTCACCACCCACAAAGCAAAATTAGCTTTATTTAGTACCAAACGATCTCCCTGACATGCTTAAACTCTACTATTATGAAGACTAAAGGCCCAACCATAATATGCATAGCCTTTTGTAACCTACCGTCAAAAATTAACAAAAAGTCTCTCAAATGCATTAAAAAAAACAAAAATAAAATCAATAAACATTTGATTCCGTACGGAATGTGCGATCAGTTTCGCACTTTGCTTAAGCAAATGACAGTTTCATAAAATTTAACAAAAAGTTTCCTTAAGTTCAATATGGTTTGCCTCATATGATTTACATGTATTCGTACATTTGCTTAAGTCAACTTAAGCAAATTATGGTTGAGCCTTAAGGCTCTAATTTTGTAAAACAAATATTTTTAATTTTGCTGTTGCTTTGTACAGAAATTTATTTACCGTTTTAAAATTTTCAACGCAACAAGCAATGAGGCGTATGCAATCTTAAAAACCAATGTGAATTTCTGTTAGAGGCAACAACAAAATTACAAAATATTTATGAATTTGTTTTTGCTTTCAATGTAATTCTTTGTCGTTGCGTTGTGTTTTACAAAATTAGGGCCTTAGAGTGAATGTGGGTCAAATAAATAATTGTGAAATTGAATGTCAGTATTGAGTGTGTGACAGTATTGCCAGCATGCGATAAAAAAAAGACGTGATAGGCCAATTTTGATGCCAGATTCGAATTCAGCGCACCCATATTAGTTTAAAAACATGCTTCGTTTCTGCAGTCAATACTTAGTAATAATGAAGACGATGGCAAAGAGATCGGAGATGATGACAACGTTTTTGATGAATTAGAGAACGACTTGTCGATTAAGACAAGTCAAGATAAGAAATTTGAAATTTTAAGCAGCCGCAAGGATTCTACATAAAACTCAAGGACACACGCGTCAAAACAGCGGCATAATAATCCATTGTTTTTATTCAAAAATATTTTATGAAAGAGATCAAGATTGCATTACCTTATGCACTTCTATATATTTATCTTAATGTCTTTAGGTTCTTTCTTAACAGAATCTTCTCTTAAAAATAATTTCGCAATAATTCCAAATGGTTTAGGTCAGTTTTTCTGTTAAGTTTTTTAAATATTATTATAGTTATTTCTTTCTTGTTTCATAGAAATTTCTTTTTGAAAAATTGTAATGCAAATTAACTGGTATTACAATTTGTGACTACTAATCTAAAGATAAGAAAAGAGCAAATTATTACAAGATAAATTCCCATAGATTATTTAAACACAATATTATCATCATCTTATACCTTTTGACAGTAGTTTATCTAAATTATACTACGAATTTAATATTTAAGTCCAACATCTGCACAAAGTTAAGTACTTATGATTTGCTGTCTTAAGCACAGCACGGCAAAAGAACTCTTCTAAGGATATTCACTTTGGCATTTTGCACTTATAGTTTTCTTTATCATCATTTTCTTTTTCCTGCCTTTCATTTGAGTGGTAGTTTTCTTTAAATAGTGTTTTTTTTTTTTTTTTTTTTTTTTTTTTTTTTTTTTTTTTTTTTGTAAAATGTCTTTATTATAAAACATAATTTGTATGTGTTCAGCATTTGTTATTCCAAATGTATTTTATTCTGTTTGCATTTCCTTCCTGTTTTATTTCCGTGTGGAGTTAGCTTGGCCTTATACAAGGCGATTGTGAATATAGTTGTTGATAGGATTTGTTTTTTAAGAGATTTAATGAATGGAAGTTGGTTATAGATTGTTAGTGGTTTTAGCGAGGCTATTTCAAGGTGATGAGAGAGAGATAAAAATGTTGAGTTTAAAAAATAGCTTTTCATTTTTTAATTTGTGCAGAAAACATCCACGAATGGAAAATTTTGCACAAATTTGAAACTATAGAAAAAAAATTTTAATAATCGAGAAAACTTTTATAACAAACTTTACATTTTTAAAGAAAGATTGAGAAGAAGCTTCAGAGACAACTTAATTAAAGAAACTTTCTAAACACTTTAACACGGAACCAGAGAGAGAGAATATAATTATTTTTTTCCTGCAACACATGTTTCACTTTTTGTTTTCCCCTTTGTTTACAGAAGCACTCACAATTAAAAGACATCAGCAAAATTGTCCGATATGGTTTTAATCATCATTTTACTTTGAAAATTTGATGTACTATAAAACTAAATAATTTTAACAAAAAGAATACGGGAATTTGTTTCTTTTTATAAATAATTTTATAGCGTTTTTATTGTTTCGGGTAAAATTAATACGAAGCAATGATAATTTTCGGGTTCATCTAGTTTACAATATTAAGGAAAATCCCTTCAACAATAAATTTCAGTTTTTTTTTATCAAGAATATAAATTCGGAATAAAGCACGATAAACAAAATTTTTTAAATTAAAAATGTTTGTATTCCCCAAAAATTACTTTGATAATAAACTGGCAAGTGCACAGCTAGGAAAACTAAACGGGCAACATACTTTATTTGTTGCGATAACAATAAAGCAAGTTGTTTTTGTTTTTTCTTAAGCTACTTACAACTGCAATTAATATTGGAAGAATTCCAAATAATTGCAGTGGGCAATGTAAGAAAAGATACTCTCACTGTTTATTGTTGGTGTTTTTGTTTAAGCTTTGATATTGTAACAAGTAAAGCTGTTGCTTATAATTCTTATTTGCTTAACAGTTTTATTTGTTTAATACCTTTTGTTTTTACAAAATCTTTGGATAAAGTATACTGACTATCGGGCCTAAGCAACCAGTAAAATGCGCAGAGAAATAGCTTATCCCTTCAACAATAAATGTCAGTGTTTTTATTAAGAATGAAAACCTTGAATTAAGCACGAAAAGCTAAATCTTTAAAATTAATAAAAATGTTACATAATATATGGACTTAAACCAGAATACACATTAGAAGATCAAAATATAAAACAAAATGAACATCCAATTTAATTATTTCTAGCTTGTGTCATAGAACTATGAATTAGACAATTTCAATACCATTTGTGTTGCCAGTCAAAGCGGGACGGGTTCATCTAGTTAACTATAATAAGGAAAATTTATATAAATAATACATTTTTTTAATAAAATTTATTTAAGAATTAGCTGTGCTTACAGAAAAGTCTAAGATAAGTTTGCAATTTGAAAGGATTTTTTTTAAATTTTTGATTTGATAAGAAATTTTGCAAAAAAAAATCTTTTATACGCATTCTTTTATGTTTTGTTTTTTCTTTTGTTTAAAGTTTCGCAAAAATTTGAGTTGTTAAAAAAACTATTTTAAAAGAAATTTTTACAAACTTTGTATTATTAATTATGATTTTTCATTGAACTGTTGGTTTTTAATTTAATTAAGATATTTTAATTAGGCTTAAGTTCATTAAATTAAGGCTCTAATTATGTAAAACGCAACGCAACGCCAAATAATTGAATTGAAAACAAAAACAAAGTCATAAATATTTTGTAATTTTGTTGTTGCTTTCTACAGAAATTCACATTGCCTTTTAAAAGTTCAAACGCCTCATAACTTGTGGTGTGGAAAATTATAAAACGGTACATGAATTTCTGTAGAAAGCAACAACAAAATTACAAAATATTTATGACTTTGTTTTTGCTTTCAATGTAATTCTTTGGCGTTGCGTTTCATGTAATCAGGGCCTTAATTTTCTTTTAATTACTTTCAGGGAAGGAAGAAATTTAATATATGAATGAAATGAATTCAACATTTTTGAGACTCTATTTTAAAAAATTATTCTTACTCAGAGCTTTACGATTAAAAGTTGGCTGTCTTCGTTTTAATTTTGAAATAAAATTTTATATAATTTCCAGGGTTTGAAAACGTTTTACACATTTGAAATCAACAGATAACATTGAAGCAAAACAGATCTACAATTTTTTGTCTCTTTGATATTTCCTATTATTCGAATAAAACCTTAAAATTATTATTAATAAAATGCTTCATCCTGCAAATTTTGTAGCATTTACGAACGGCTTTTCACCTCATCTTTTGTGTTTTCCGAAATTATATTTGCTTTGTCCACTTTTAATGTGAATTTTTTATAGAGTTTAAATATTCCAGCAGAGTAAACAAAACATAAATAAATCATTTATAAAAATACAAGCTTATCGAAAGACATTTTGTAAAATGCTAAGCCAACACAAATCCCAGCATCTTTCTTTATCTGGCGTAGACTGCAAGATAGTCGAAAGAGAACGAATGATAATAAATGCTGTAGGTAAATAAAATTCTATAAGGGCCATAAATAATAAAAAGAAATGTGATTTCGGTGAATTTAAAGGTTTCACACTGAAAACAACATTAACGTCCAAAACAGCAGCAAAATAATACAATAAAAAATAGAAATTTTAAGACAAGAATTTTAAGTGATAAAAATGTGTAAATAAAAATAATGTTTTTATTTTAGTTAAGAGCAGTAGTGGCCATCTTTCACTTTCATATACATTCATTAAACATGTGCATGTCACCTTATAATATCCCTTACGTAAGATAAATGGCCGAAAAAGTAATATATTTCATCTTGTTAATTTTACTTCATCGTTTTGCAGGCTAACGTAGCATTAGCATTGGCGCGTAATGAAGATATAAAACAATTATTTAATGAGATTATATTTTCGTCATGTTACCAATTTAGTAACCTAATGCCTAGATTTGTCCATTTTTAATTTAGAAAAGTTTTTTTTTTTTTTAAATGTATACATCGTCACTTAAGGCAAAATAACGACGCATCATCAAAAAATTCAAAATGTATTTTTCATTGATTTCTATTCGCTTTATTAGAATACCTCCTTTACATAAAATTCTTGTATCAAAATTATCCAAGATAACGCTTCTTGTGCCCAATGTTCAGGATAGTATTTCAATCTTATTTTCATATAAAATTAAATCGCATTTACAGATTGATTTTTTGAGTTTAATTTGAGAAAAGTCTTATTCAATTAAGATAAAAGTATGGTAGCACTACTAATGACAAAAAAAAAATATCATAAAAAAATGCATTTATTTACAAGGTGGTCTCAAAAAACACCTGTCTATTATTGCTTTGGCTCTTGTTGTTGTTGTTGTAGTAGTGTGAAATTGATGCCACCTTTCTAAGCTATTAATTAACCCATTTTGGCGCTGCTGTACTCGTTTGATAAACATGTTTTTATTGCTTTTTTCATCAAAAATATACTTCTGCATATTTCTTAAGTTTTCCCAAAAAATAATTTTTTATATACATAGTTATATAAATTCAAACTTTGCGAAGATCATTTCAAACTGAAAACTTAAAAAAATAAAAGGTTATATATTATGTAATAAATATTACTTAACATAAAACAAATTAAAATATTTTAGTTTTTTTGGAAATATTTGCATGCATATTTTTTCAAAATGTTTGTGCATATTTGAACTTGGCCTAAATATGACTATACAAACCAGTGTTCGAAAATAAACACTAAATATCGCTTCTTAGTGTTCGGCTTGGTAGATTTGTAGTAAACACAAACGCTAATAGTGTTTGTGTAGGAAATCATTAAAAAGATAACGTTTCCCTGTTAGTCATATTTTGAACACAAAAATAAGACTGTTTTTATCAAACGCAACAAAAGATGAGAACATTTTTTAAATCCACAAACTTTATTGTGTTCGGTTCGGCTTATTTATGTTCGTCCCTTTTGGCTGGTAAAAAATTAAACATTTTTTACAAAAACAAAATACACATACGATAAAACATAAAAAAACAAAAAGCCTGCAAAATGATTTTACACAGACAAAACATATACACAATAAACGCACAAGCTGTTCGTGGTGTGGTCGGTGCTAAAATTTGTTTGTTTGTTCATTTAAGTATCAATGTAAAAAAATAAACATTATAGAACATTAAAATATAATGTTTGTCTAAAGTATCACTACATTGTTCTGTTTTTTAACGAAGAACAGAACAATATATAATGTTCGACTCTTTCTTGAAAATAGCTACGAACGGTGTTAAGGGTTGTGTTCGTATATACAATCATTAAAAAAATAGATATCGTTATTGGGTGTGTGAGCCGAACGCTAAATAATGTACTGTTTATTTTAGAACACTGGGCTCAAGTAAAACTTATTAGAATTTATGAGTCAGGCTGTATTTATAGTTCACAACGTTTTCTAGAGGTTTCTGCAACCATACTGTTCTAAGTATTTTAAAATAACCTTCAAACATTCAAATCTAAAGTCTACCTTAAGGCGTAACAAATATTTGTTTTTTATTATTAGAAACTTCCGTTCAGTGGAGTGGATATACAATTGTGCATAACAATTTAAAAGTAATACGACATAAAAGTATTACAAGAACATTTAAAGCTAAAACTTTAAATTATTCGTAGATAAATCTAATTTCGTAACAGTGTTGTATACTTCATATTGGCTATAGTGTGTTACCAATTGCTGCAACAAAATATTTTAAGATCTAAAATTAAAAAAGCTAAAAAAATGATATAAAAATTTAAAGTTGCTTAAAGAACAAATATTTTGAATATTTAAAACAAGTTTATATTTTATAGAAAGTAAGGGCCTTATGTTAAAGCATTTAATCACCCTGTTATGATTTCCTTAAATGTGGGTTAACAACAACAAAACAACAAATAACAAACAGCAGGAAACATAAATGCTTGTCAGAGTTTGAATAGCAAGCAAAATTAGAAGAAAAATAAATAAATAAACATAGAAAGTCATTAAAAAAGAAAATAAATAAAGTCATCCGATAAAATACATTTTTCCACAAAAGGCATCACACCACGAAAGACACAACGTAATTTGTTTTAATAAACGCATTTGTCAAATGTCAAAAAGTTTAAAAAGCAAAGCATATTGGAACGTTTGACAGTCTTAAGGCAACAACTTTGTTGTTGTTGATGTTTAATTACACAATTTTTCTTTGATAAAGGTCTACTACATAGCCTTGCTTTTGGATTGCTTGTACAGAAATAGTCTAACCATCCCGGCTAGCATTTTTTGAAATTTTAATCATATTCGAGTCATGATTCCTTTTTTATTAGTTTAGAGACATTTTCGACTCTTTTTTTTAATAGTTATTGTTATGGAATTTTAATCAAACACCTTTAAATCATAAGCGCGTGTCATTTTTGTGTCGATTTTTTTAGCGTGTAATTGATTAATCAGTTTTAATCACCAAAAGTACTCAAAATAGACTCATACCAACGATTCTGGAAAAAAAGATCTTCCAAATGCTTACAGGGGGATTTAAAAAATATATAAAAAAAGAAATATGTGTGAGTTCTTTGGAAGATTGTTTTACCAAAAATCATTCTTCTAGTCTTCTGTCGCGCTTGAAAAAAGACTTCAAATTGTTTCGTTCTTATGCTTAAAAAGTAATTTATTGAAAATAACAACACATAAAGCAATCGAAAATGTGTGTTTGAAATATGACTGTTTTGACTTTAAAATTTATATAAATTTATTTAAATATTATTTAAAAATCTGCCAAATGGAAAATAATTGTTTTCTTTAAACTAAATATTTGTACATATAAAATATATTAATAAAAAACCGCATAGTGTGAAACTTTTGGGTTTATTCAAGTGTTCAATAGCGCACGTAGGTGTGAGATCAAAAGAGAAATAGCACGAGGCTGTAGTTTTGCCGCGGTCTGTTTTAAAGTCAATTATTTATATAATTAGTATGTATTTTTTAAATAATAAAACGAAAGTTTATTTTCGTTAGCAATTTTTTTTACAAACAAAGTTATTATATTTTTACTAATATTTTTTTGTGCGCACTAGTAAAAACCTGTTGCTTGCAAATTGTCCATTGAACTAATCGAAAAACGTCCTACAACTGCCGGAAATAAAATTGAAGTAAAGCAAACATCCTTGTCTTACACGGCAACAATATAAACATTAACACCCCTATTATATAAGTTGTTGTCAATGCCGATGTTAATTTTGAGTTGTTGTTACATCAAGTCAACGACTACTTCACTTTTGGTATTTTCTAAGAATGAATGAATTTGATGTACACAGCCATTTGGTAAAATTTGGTGGTGTAATTTAAACATTAAATTTTATCAAATTTTAATAAAAACGTATTTAAAACGTATTTAATTTATATACATATACATATGTAAATTTTTACTAAAAATTCTTTAATTTTAATTTGGGTCGTCGCAATACTTTATGTTGACTAAAACAGAGTCAATTCTACTCAACGCCACACAGAGGGGTATTTTGCCAATCTGGCCGGACATTCCTGTTGTTTAGTTTATATTGCTTATTAAAAGTTATTGAGTGCCCCTAGATCTATGAAACTTGGAAAAAAATATGTGTTATGGTCATAGGCTATTAAAGGTCATAAATCGTTCGCAAACGGTTATAATTAGGACTAAAAAATGAGTCGAAAAAGACTTTTAGACTCAGAAATACGAATATAAAATTAGTCAAAAAAGACTCGCAAACAATAAGAAAAACGACTTCAAAATTACTCTAAAAAGACTCGCAAATAATTAGAAATACAGCTAAAAAAAATGACTCAAAAAAGACTCGCAAATCATTTAAAATATGGTATTGTTTCTGTTTATAACGGGACCATTTTTTTTACAGAGTTCGAAACAAGTGAGTTTCGTAAATTTATGCTCATTTACGTCAGTCAGCTCATGCTGTTAAGAATAAAACTGATATAAAATTTAATTTGATTTGTGCTTTTGCAGAAAAAATTTTAAACAAAAACGTAATGTCAAAGTTGTAGCACAATCTGTCTCGAAAATTAGTCGCAATTGATCGAACATGCGAGTCATTAAAGACTTTTTCAGGAGAGTCGTGGGTGGGTTACCAGTTTCACCCGAATAAACAGTAATTTTCGACTCAAAAACGAGCGAATTAATGATTATTTTAATCGTGCGAGGGAGTCAACAAAGACTCGAACATGATCAATAAATAAAAAAAATGCTGACTGGGATGTATGCTTACTTTTTGATTGTATGCACTACAATTAATTTATTGAAATTGCATGCTGGCCAACATGCAATTTAAATTCAACTTATCCTACAATCAGTAAAATTGCATGAAAGTTGTACTTTGGTTAAGGTGACCATAGTAGCAAGTTGACGGGTAGGAACCCTTAAAAAAAATAAAGCAATTAAATGGAAATGGCAGTGCTACAATATAAGGAAACTAACAGGAGCTATAATTTTCTAAAAATCTAGAGCGATAAATTGATACCGGCGAGATCAAATATCGTCACCGAAATTTACAAAGTCGCTATTGCTCCAAGGCAATTAGTCACTTATTTTTTGACCAAATAAGAAGAAAACAAATTTAAAAAAAGCCTGCCTACCTGTCTAGCTCACACACAATGCGTTCACTGGCACCCTATTTTGTGAGTGGTTGATTACACAATATATATTTGTTGGCAATTTCAAGCTTAAAGATTTCGGCGAAATCCAGTACAATTGCACACTGCTGTAAAGCTGTAGCTATCTGACCCCGAATGATAAAGCACCTAGAGAGAGCCAACTTTGCCATATAGTGTAGAAAATAATCTTTATGCTCAAACCTGCGATTTTGAATATAAAACTTTCAACCACGTGATTGAATTTAGAACTTCAACCAATAAACAGCTCAGGATTAAAGTTCCAATGGCTACTAGTTTTTGTTGTCCCAAAAAGGATTTCTCACCAGCACAGATCCTAGAAAGAGAGATCTGCCAAATTTTAAACTAGCCTGTAAAATTATTGACTGCGCCTTTTTATTTCGAGAATTTAACACCATCGATAGGTCGAATATTCCCAAGATTTAGACCAACTTAGCCTAGTAAGGGGGGGGGGGGTTACGATGTATTAGGTATTGAAATTTCGAATATGGTTGTGACTTTCTTTAAGAAGACTGATTAATAAATTGTAGGTAAAAATAATACAGGGTTGCCCAAAATTACCGAAGGGGTTTGAATTGCTCATAACTTTTCTATTATAATTTTTGTTCTTTTCTTTTCAGTATTTTGTAAAAAAGACTTGGGGAATTTAAAATGGAGCAGTACTCAATTTCACAACGTGCCCAAATCGTTGAGCTTTATTTTTCCAATCAACGAACCATTGTTTTGACTCAGCGTGATTGTGGCTCAGTTATTTTAATTGGCCTCCACGTTCAACGGATTTAACCGCCCCAGACTGTTTCTTTGGGGTTATTTGAAAGGAAAAGTCTACACTAATAAGCCTAGAACTATCCGGCTATTAAAAAGCAATATACGCGACGAAATAAACAACATAACACCTGAAGTTACAACATCACACCTGAAGTTTTGTGAAAGGTTATGGAAAACGTGTTGGAAAGAGCACGAATTTGCGAAGCAGAAAATGGCCAACACTTGCGAGATATTATTTTTCATAGCTTAACTAAAAATATTCCACATTTATATACTGTATTAAAAAAAATTAATAATTATTTCTTTAATAAAAAGTTATAACGAATTCAAACCCCTTCGTTAAAAAATGATTTGTTAGGTACGACCAAATGAAAAATATTTTCTCTTCTCTACATCTTTTTAAAGGTGATGTAATCAAAATAATTTTTTATTTACTACCCCGGCACCCGAACGATCTTTAAAGTCAAATTTCTCGTAAAAAAATAAAAAGATACAAAATTGAGACTCTGCAAGATCCTTCAGCTAGTTACTTTTTCTTTTAAAATATTTTAATAATTTAAAGCTTTCCTGATTTATTGGGTTGGCTGTGGAGCCACCGAAAGTCAACTTTTCCTACCGATTGGCCAAAAGAAGTGACGTACTAAAACTATGAGTTGTTATATTTGATTCGAAATCGGGTGACAAAACATGCAAAATATATTAATAGCCAATGTGCAACACGAATAGCCAACTAATTGCTTCACGCTGCAAAAAATGTTAATTTCCTAAGGTTTATTTTATACAATGGAACCAGTTCAAAAAAAAATACAAAAATGTATTTATTCAAAGCAAAATAAAAAACAAAAACTACTGTTATCTCTACTTTTTCTATACAAAATGCTTTAACTTACAGTCCCCGCCACAATAATAGGACCTCTGCACTTATGTGTAACTGACATTATCTCCAAAATTTGCAAACAATTACGCTGGTCTATAAATTTGGAAACAAAATTGACTGCAGAAACAATTTGAATCTGGAATACAAATTGAGCTATCCCGTCTTGTTCATATTTTATCGCATGCTGAAATACTGTAAAACAGTCAATACTGACACTAAAATTTCACAATTATTAATTTCATAATAGTAGCAAGGCAAATTTATTACAGGTGGTCTTAAAAGCCCTGCTGATATAAGCTAGAATCGCTGTTGGATGTCAAAATTTTGTTTATCCTCTTTTATTATCTTTATTTCTGTTTTGTTTTACCCAGCATTTACACGTGAAAGTAATTTCATGAAAGTCGCAATACACTCACAATTTTTCACTAACACATTTACATTTTTTTACTTTCAGCCCAACTTTCAGCTTGCTTTCAATGAAAATTTGAAGAAAGCGATTTTTTGACAATTTCATGAAAACAAATGACAATAAACTAAGCAGTGTTGCCTATTTAAAATTTGCATTTGAAATTTCAGGATTGTGTTAAATTATAGTTACAAAAGCAACTTGTTTTGGACGTATATATAAAGAATTTTAATATATTTTTTAACTACAATTATTTGAAACACAACTATTCTTATTAAAGTGGATCATTATTAGGAAAATAAATAAAAATAAATATTAATTGGAACGAATGCCTAAAGTTCGGCGTGAGTATTTGTCTTGGCAACTCTGAAATTACAAATAAGAAAAACAATAAAAATGGAGGCAAAATTAAGCAATAAACAAATTATTAAATTAATAAATTTGTACCGATCCCACCCCATTTTGTGGGATATGAACCAAAAATCCTACAGAAGGAACGACATTAAAAAAAAATCGTATGAAGCTATTGCAAAAATTATTAAAATCCTTGTCGTCGTCTTCCCACAGTAGGTCTCTCAGTAAATTCGCTTCCACATCGAATTCACATCTTTTTATTAATAATGGCTTAACCCACTGCCTCCTATTTACTGATTTTTTTATTTTCATATCTTTTTTTTTGTTTTGGTTTTCAATTTCTAGTTTTTTTAGTTCTAAAACTAAAACAATTTTTGCCACTTTGCGCTTTGACGACATTTTTCAAATGAACTTTCACTTTCCTGTGTAATCGAACAAGAAATTTTCAAGAAAGTCGTCTATTTCATTGAAATTTTTACTTATAATACATATACAGAAATTTCATGAAAGAACTTTCATGTGTAAAGACAGTGTTATTTCTGTTTTTGACATTGTGCAATGATTTTACAATAACAAATTGCTTGTGGTTTTTGTACGAGTTGTACTTGTTGTAGTACCGAGATTACCTGGGATGAATTCGCCTTGTAATAGTAGCGTCTGAGCATGTCAGGGAGATTGTGTGTTACTGATTCAAGCTATTTTTGCTTTCTGTGTGGTGAATATTTGGTTATAATTTTGGTAATTCAGTCAGAAAGTTGGAAGAATTAACAAGGATTTTAAAGCAAAAGCATGCAGGGAGAATATTGCTGGACTCTAATACGTGAAACCGTACCAACAAAATACAAACGACGTTCAAATAACGCCATTCACTTTTAAACATTAATTGATTTTTCAATAAATCAGTGATTGTTAATGAAAAAAAACGAATAAAAACATTTTTTGTATCTCGAAAACCTGACGTGATAGAGAAAACCCAATTTCAGATTCGAATTTAGCCCACCGAATTACCCTAGGGAAGATATTTGGATGCTCCAGTCCAAAATCTTGTTAGCTAGTGTTATCGGTAGTTTGTTTTGTGCTTTACATTTGTCTATGTTTACTTGCTCTGAAATAAAATTTGTGTGTTGGAAAACTCACGTTATAATTTTTTTTATATTTTGTTTTGTGATTGACCAAAATTTTCTATATTTTTTGCGTCACTTTGTTTTAAAGAATTTTTTTTTTCAAATAAAAATTTAAATTTATAAGGAATCTGGATAATTGATCCATAAAATTGTTGATCGAATGTAAAGAAATCGAAATGTGGTATCTTATTTTTTACGGAATGAGTCAACCTACAGTAAAAATATGAAAAGCCGTACAAACAGTGTTCTTTGGGCAACTGATTAACATGCTATTCTCAGAGAAACATCCAATTCCCACGACTCGTCTGCACAAATTAAATCTAAAACTGTTGTTTCGGCAAGCGTTAGAACAGTGCAGCATGTTATTTCGAAGGCCAAACGTCTAGAGCAATTAAAACTTAAGAAAAAAAAACACCACTTGACGATGCTCGAAAAAATATGCGCTAGGGTTTTGTCAAATAAAAACACTTTAATTTAGAAGGCGGCCCTGATTGCATCAATTATTATTTTCACTACTTCTGAATAGAGGAGCATCAATTTAGTGTGGGGAGCTATATAATATTATGGTACGTGCGAGCTGAAACATTTGTCCAGCACCATGAACGCTTATTGCTTTATTTTTTTAAACTTACAGTGGCCATTACATAATTACAATTCAACAATTCATAATGCTCGGGTGGTTAAGTGATGGCTACATGATCAGAATACTAATGTGCTCGATTGGCCACCTTACTCGCCGAAACTTAAAGTCATTGAAAATGTTTTGGGATGACTAGCTAGTATAATGCATGATTCCGGAAAGCAGTTTACTACAAAAAAGAAACTTATTGAAGGCATAAAAGTAGCCTGGTCGACCATTTTGCTTGATTACATAATCTCATTGTATGATCCCAATCGACTTAACGAAATAATCCGAACAAATGGAGGCTTTACGAATTATAGAAAATACTTTAAAATGTCAAAATTTTCATCTGTATTAAAATTTGTATTTCAAACTATACATAAACTGTAGGGCTTATTCATGTAAGGCAAATTTTGAAGGCTTTTTTGCTTGGTTCACAACATTTTTTAAAAAACAATATCGAACCATTTTTTGTTGTATTCAATAACATCTAAATTACCTTTAAATAGAAATAAAATTTAACTTTGTAACATTTTTTTTGTAGATGCTATGATCTTTTGAAATTTTGTTAGGTTTTCCTATTCATATGGCAGGGAGTGTTTATAAGGGTATTCAGGTTCCCTTATGAGGAGTCTACGTATAAAAATGTTGTCAGTATAATAAGGTTTAGAAGGTAACTAAAACTAACCACCTACTAGGGATAAAGTAAAAATATAAGATTCGTATTCCTCAAATCATAGTCATGGTCACTCCAAAAAAAAGTACCTACTCAACTTCCACTTTCTACAAATCCTAAACATTTTTCTTGTTTTTGCAAGCAGTACTCCAACTATTGAAAAAAAAACATTATTGTCCATTGCAATAATGTGCATTTGTTGTATGAATGTATGCATAAGTTTTGTCTTTGAAAATTCTAATATACATTTTGTTTTCTCCTCGAGCAGAAACGATATCGTACGATATAACATTTTAAAGCATGTCACATAAACACAATTATGCAATTTATATTCACTTTACAGTGGTTTTTTCACTTAATTGATGTTAAACTTGAAATGTCAGCATCATAAAACTACTAAATTAGTTAAAAGAAACCTAAAAAGAATAATGAAAGAAAAAAAACATAAAAAAAGTGCACAGTAAATGAAAGACATGTTTTTATAAGGCCTGGAATAGAATAAAGAAGTTGTAGTAGTAGTTAAAACTTGCGATTGCTCTGTAACGTAACAAAGTTTAACATTTCGAATTTTGCACTTCAACTGCACACGGCGGGCAGGAAGCAACTTATTATTCCAAAAAAATGGCGACAAAAACCAAAAATGTGGACTTGTATGTGATGAAAAATGTATTCAAAAGCCGTTTGAATTGAAATCCTAGCTGCTCCTTTTCTTGAGATATTCACTTTTTTGATTTTTGCGCAGGAAGAATTTTTTAAATATTCAAAAGGCCAAAACCACAATTTCTTAATCATTTTTCGCATCTGTATTTTTCAGTAAATCATACAAGTATGTACATAGTTGTTGCTCTTTCATTTTTGTTGTGTATACATTCATCAAGCAAATTTACTGGTCAGAGCAATTGTAAATAGCACAAATTTAGGGGAATTCCATTTTTGTGCATACAAGCAAATTTATTTTAGTATGTACATTAGGGATATGACCTAGTAATGATCATCTTAATAGAATTCCATAAATTGTATTCATCAATAACTTTGGTAATTTCTTCAAAAATAGTTTCCGCTGTACCATCTTTCAAACGCAGTGCATCAAGTTTCCCGTCAGTTCTTTCATTCTGAAGTACAACTACGTTTGCCGTCAAAGTGTAAGGACCACTGTTCCATTTGAAGTTGTTCCAGCATATCTTTTTTTATTTTAGCTGCTTCTTTAAATGTGGACTTGTGAATTCCTGATTGACTTGGAGTTGGAATATCAATACCTTGTTGTGATAATTCATTACATATTTTAGCAGCTTTCTTTGTGGAAACTCCACTTGATATAACCATATTTACAGCAAATTTACTTTTGTAGTGCTTTCTAGTTTGTATCTGAGTGTCCAAATCATCGTCTTTATTTATTATCATTATCTTTACTCTTACTTTTGCTGTTTTCAGATTCAGTACCACTGTCTGTGGGAGACATTTATTTATTTATTTATTTATTTGATTACATGGATGGATATTAATCCTTACAGACTACTATATATTACAAGATTATTAACGAAAAAATTTTGTTTAGACATATTAAGTATTTAAAAAGAGGATAATATTGCGTTTAATTACTTTTACATTCATAGAAAAATCGATTAAGCTATACAATTCATTGAAATTTTTGCATATTCTCCTCAAAGGATCAGCATCAGCATAATTTGTTTGAACAACAGGAAGGTACAGAGGAATTAGGTGTCGGGTAAAACGTCGTGGAATATTAAAATGTATGTTACGAAGAAGGAAGTCGGAGAGGACATCGCCATTAATCAAATTAATTAGAAATGCAACATTTAGCATAGTCCTTCGGCTTTTTAAGGTAGGTAGTTTAATTAATGATAACCTCGCAGTATACGAAGGAAGATTCCCAGAATAACGACCAAATGAGCTCCTCAGGCAGAATAAGAGAAACTGCTTTTGAACAGATTCTATTCGGTCTATGTGCATATTAATTTCAGGATCCCAGACAATAGACCCATACTCCAAAATTGGTCTTACTAGGGATGTGTATAGTTGTTTCGTAACATTGGCATCAGTAAACTCTTTAGACCATCGTTTAATATAAGCAAGCACACCGCGAGCTTTATTTATCGTCATTGTTATATGCTTGCAGAAATCTAACTTAGGATCAAGTAGAATACCAAGATCTAGAAATTCTCCAACTAACTCTAGTTGATACCCGTCCAGGAAATAGTGTATCATTGAAGTGCAATTTCTAGAAAATCGCATGTGCTTGCATTTTTTTAAGTTTAGCTCCATTTGGTTATATTTACACCATGCGTAAAAACTATTTAAATCCTGCTGCAAATACGCCCCATCTGAAGATAATTTGTAGCTGAGAAACATCTTAACATCATCAGCGTACATTAAAATATTACAATGCTTCATTACAAGCGGCAAATGACTTGTGATGTTGAGGGTATTGCTGTTCCAGACTGGAATTTTCTTCTCTTGGAAGGGTGAATGGTGTCTTTACTTGCCACTTGTCCAGTTAAGTACCCCACCTGTCCTTTACTTTCTTTTTGTAGGTGGTATAGACGTTTATCTTCCGAGGATAACCACTGGCCATTCACTTTTGTAATGTCAAATAATTCATTGAGAACATCATAGTTTTCACGCTTGACACATTCATAATAGACCTTTAGCACCTTCATAAGCTTTGCTCTTATCACTTGATCAGACACATGTGGAAAATTCAGTTTATTTTCCCACAATTTTATAATTTCCGTAGAAATTTGAACTATTCTTTCTTGTCTTCCTTTAACACATGCTCCAAGAAACTGGTATCTGCCTACGATCTGCAATTGAAGTGGTATTCTAGATTTTGTATCGAGTGAATGTTCTTCTACAGCCACGTTTCCTCTTTTTCTGTGTGAATCCTGAAATCTCACCAAATTTTTAGTCCAAGTCTCCTTGTTGTTTGTTACGGTGGTATGACTTTTTTGTGAGACATCGTATAATATGATAAAATAATAGAAATAAATTTGCACAAAACACTGGCTGATGATAGAATGTAATGTGGTATATAATATGGTAGTGTAGTTTATTTATTTCTAAGGCAAAAAAATAAAATTAGTGAACTTAAAAATATCACTTAATTATTTCACTTCTTACCGCAATCTTTATTCCCAGCAAACTGATTGCAAAAATCAGCCATCAAAACTGCCTAAACTCTGCTTGCATGGAAGTGTAACAGTTTTTTTTCTAATTGTTTTTGTTCTCAGTACGTGGTACTGTCAAGTGGTGTGTGTGAGGGGGTAAGGTTGTAAGTTGTAAACAAATAGTAAAAGAAAGAGATTAATGATCTTAAGGCTGCGTAAATGATCATTTTATTTTTAAATCAAATTTTTATTTTGGGGGTGACCTTTTTTGCTTCCAGAAGGGTATTTTGGCCTTTTTTAATTATTTTAGGTATAAGTTCATCACTTTATGATACTGGAAATATTTTATTTGAAAAAAAGTCAAAAAGTCATATCCCTAATGTACATACTTGTTTCTCTTTCATTTTTGTTGTGTAAACATTCAAGCAAATGTACTTGTCAGAGCATTTGAAATGTGTTAATATGTTGTGAACTATCAATGCAATCCGACGTGTTTGGTGGAGAAATTTTTATATTATATTTTTCCTATTTTTGAATAAAATTAACCTCTATTATAGTAATTATCAATTGGAAATAAAATGTCTCTTCATACTCATTTGAATCGCAAATATGACCACGAAGAGAATCGTCGAAAAGAGTGTGCCCCTTGCGGAAAAAAAATTCTTTCAAAATAAGCCACCAAAATACTTTATATTGAGTGTTTGAACATATTTTATTCATCAAAAAATATATTAATAACCACTTTGACTCTTCGAATGAAAAATACCCCCTGGCTATTTGTCATACTTGCAGGTTAGCTTTGACTGAATTGAAAAATATAGGTAAAAATGTTATGAAAATACCTCTTCCGTGTATACCTAATTACGAGGTCATTATATTTACAAAACAAACTAGACAGGTAACGGTTTGCGACTGATACATTTGTTCCACTGCTCGCTGTACTATCCATTACAAAGTTAAAAGAGGTTGAGGTAACGTGGTACTACAGCGACTATTCTGTTCTCCACTTAACCCTTAACTACCCACAAGTGTCTCGGGGACACATTTTGAATTCCATTGCTTATAAAGGCTGAAGTATTTATTTTCGAGAAACCCCGTTTTACCTATTCTACCCCGATGGTCTTGAGAATAGAATATTTGTAGCATAAATAGTTTATTATTTATTATCAAAAAACTAAAAAAGTAGCGCATCAACCCACAAGTGTCCAATAGACACATTAATATCTTGTTTATTAAAATATGGATGCAATCTTGTTCTACATTCAAAGAGACGTCACCTGACAAAATATTGTAGGCGAATTCCACTTCGTTGCTCCGAAAATTGAATGTATATTTTCATTTTTATATGCAAGCGAACGCAGAGAAAAAAAAAATTTGGTTTTTGTAACATACGATAATTTCGCGCAAAGGGGCCGATATATTGAGCTGGTCAATCATCTGAACCTGATTCAAAGCGAAAGAAGTGTTGTCACATTTGCCCCTCAAAAATATCTAGAACTTCCAAACAGTGCTGCGAGAAATGCACACGGAATGTCTGTTCTAAACACTCTGTAAAAAACAAATATTCTAATAAAGAATTGAATTTTAATTACATTGAAGGAATTTAGGTTCTATTAGCTTGACAAAAATAGCACTCATTATTTGAAATGTTTCTTTAAAAAAATAACTAATTAAAATTAAATAAACAAAATACCTAAGTATATAATATAAATAAAACTTTTTTTCTTATGTATACTGTCTTTGTTTTTCTTTAAGTATCATTAATTGCTTTAATGAGTCCGTTGGACTCTACTGGTCAGTTATGTTACAAAAGCATACTGGGTAGTTAAGGGTTAAACAAGCAAAACGTGAATTTTTTCAAGAAAATTGTGATTCCAAAAAATATATATTTTTATTTTTGACGAGAATAGAAACTAAAAAAAGATTCATTATTGCAACCTGAAGGTTTCCAAGAGCTAAAAGTTAGTCTGTCAGTCTCTTGTTGTTATTTTAACACATGCAAATTTACTAATACCCACCTTTTTATTTATGTTCATGTGTATGTGTGTTTTAATTTTGCAAGAGGGTTGGCAATATTTTGAGTTTTGATTTATTTGAGTAAAAGTTCATTTGTTGAATAATTTTTTTGGCGACGGCGAATAGTAACACATACGTGCAAGTTCTAACAATCGAAATTAAGTAAAATTGAAATCGAACGAGATTTTGATTTCAATTGTTTACATTATGACTTTAGTTTTTCCTATTGCCTGTTACTTAACCTTTATGCCATCAGCAGAGAAATCAAACTACATATGGTAGGAATGAAAAAAGTTACCAATTATTTATTTATTTATTTATCATATTGTTATCCTGTACAACAAGACATTAATGGCCATTTTATCAATGTACCGACAAACTGTCTGTTACCTAATGTCAACATAAATTTATTAGACCGATAAACTGTCTGTTAACAATTTTGGGTTTCTCAATAAACCGACAAAAAAAATTGTTTCAAGTTGGCAACACCTCTCAAAATACATGTAAAAGATGAGAGTCAGCTGATTGAATTTATCTGTAAGGCAAATAAAAGGAAAATAAATAATTGGCATAGGAGTACTGGTTAGCTTTGCAACAGAAAAGAAACAAATGAGACGTAGAGAAAACCAAATTTCCTTAATGTGCAGTTTTTCGTTGGGAAAAAAGATAATAGTGTAATGAGAAAACGGCCATTAGTCTTATAATTACAGTACATGATTAGAAAAGGTTAATGGAAATTTGCAAAACTATATTTAACAAAATTTAAACAAAATTTAAAATTACATACATATTTGCTAATTACATAATAAAGAATATATGAACAGTAGAAATAGTAAAAAAAAAAAAGGAAATAAAACAACGATATTTATTTGTATATACATATATATATATCTGTTAATGAAACAAGTTACTAGTAAATTGAATACTTGGAGGTAATAAGTTTCAAAGACGAATTGAGTGGGTATAAAATTGCCACGATGACTGTAATGTTCGGTATCTGACATGCATCAAATCATTGGATCTTTGTGACCGGGTATACGAGAGTCTCCTATAGAGATACATAGGCATACGTTTATTGATAATTTTGTGCAACACAGTCAATGTTCTTATTTTCAATAAGTTGATAAAAGTTACTCCATATAAGTCACTTGCATATGGTGTGATATGATCAAATCTCCTTAAACCATTTACATATCTTATCACTGCATTATAACAAAGCTCCAATTTCCTCAAGCTGCTTGAATCACTACTTCCAAAAATTTTACATCCGTATAACAAGGTAGGAATTAAAAATGTTTTTGCAGGAATTAAACGAACTTATAGGAATAAATTTTTGTGTTCTCCATAGCGTTCGCAAAAGAGCATATGCTCTTCCAGAAACTATATTAAAATAATAACAAAAGATTTTGTTATTCGTGCTAAATTCCCAGTTTTTATTATTGATAAAAACACTTGAAATTTATTGTTGATGGGATAAGCTATTCCTATGCGCATTTCACTGGTTGCTTAGGCCAGATCATCAGGAAACTTCATCCATAAAGACTTTAGAAAAACTAAAGATATTAAACTAAATAAAAATGTTAAAAGTATAAGACTTATAGCAACAGTTCTACTTGTAATAATATCAAAGTTTAAACAAAACAACATCAACAATAAACATTGCGTTCATCTCATCTTTATGGATGAAGTTTCCTGATGATCTGGCCTAAGCAACCAGTGAAATGCGCATAGGAATAGCTTATCCCATCAACAATAAATTTCAAGTGTTTTTATCAATAATAAAAACTGGGAATTTAGCACGAATAACAAAATCTTTTGAAATTTAAATTTTGTATTCCCAAAAATTGAAATTACTTTTTGATAATAAACAGGCAGGTGCACGGCCTAAAAAACACTTAATTGACAACATCTTTTGTAAGTTGTTGTTGTGTTTTATTTTGTTTTTCTTAACCTACTTACAACTACAATTAATGTTGAGAGAATTTCAACTAATTGTAGCGGGGAATGTAAGATGAGATGAACGCACTGTTTATTGTTGATGTTGTTTTGTTTAAACTTTGATATTATTACAAGTAGAACTGTTGCTATAAGTCTTATACGTTTAACATTTTTATTTGATTTAATATCTTTAGTTTTTCTAAAGTCTTTATGGATGAAGTTTCCTGATGATCTGACCTAAGCAACCAGTGAAATGCGCATAGGAATAGCTTATCGCATCAACAATAAATTTCAAGTGTTTTTATCAATAATAAAAACTGGGAATTTAGCACGAATAACAAAATCTTTTGAAATTTAAATTTTGTATTCCCAAAAATTGAAATTACTTTTTGATAAAATAATAACTTTTTAAGAATGAATGAAGATAAATAACCTTATATATTATTAGAAAACAGGCAAGACTTTTTTTAGTTTTTCAAAAACATTTTCTTCTAAATTAATTTTAAAATTTTCAACGCAAATACCTGCCTTCTAAAACATCGTATTTGCAAACATGCTGCAACACAGAACAACGATCAATAGTTTCCAACAGTGTTTGTATGTTGCACAACAAAATGTGCATGGCATAAATAATTTCTATTAATCCACTAATATATTGAAAGGACTTTGTAAAGATATATGTGTAAATTCTTTCCGATACATACACTTTCCGAAGACAAAGTGTGCTAAAATGATTACTACGTGCATATGATGTTTGCCACCAAAATGCCTGTGTATTAATTTTGTGCAACACGAGCATTTATTGCAACACACATTTTGTATGCAGGTTTAATTTTTCAATATATTTTTGAGGCAAATTTGTTGAGTGTTTAAAGTGAGAGTAATTAAAGAAAAAAAATAAATAATTAACCTATTACATGTCTATATGTGCTCAACTGCTGTTCATGCTGAAGTTAATGAAATTAAAATAAAATCGGATATATTCTTTTTTTTATTAAGTGATAAGATTGATAAAACGCTTGTGTAAAATTTTATTAAAAATCTTTTTAAAATCTTATAAATCAAGTATAGACTTATAAAGTTTGGAATGCAATCATTTCTTTTAAATATCAAAAAAAAATATATAAAAACCAAGTTTCTTTCGGAATTAGGGACGGAATTAAAATTAAAATGTACTTAAGACACAGAGTTAGTTTAAGTATTTGCACAAAAGCAGCGCCATTATTGAAAATTCTCCTGCTTTTTCTAACTACTTAAAATTTTCATAATAGTCTTATTCAACTGTTGTACAAAAGCACTTTCCGTTTGAAACTGTCTAACCTTTTTCAGCAATTTTTAGGCTTACATATCGTTAGCTAAAATGCAAAAGTCGTATCTAACAAAAATATAATTTTACAGGAGAAGCAAAATACTTTGAAAAGTGAAAGCTATAAACATGTCAGAAAAACATGCATTGATAAGTTGGCCATGGAATTCTTCACACAATTTCAAGGAACCCCATTTCATTATGTTTTGTTAGAAAAAAATGTGTAATTAATTCGTTTTGCTTATATCAAATTAACACACTTGTAGTTACGTCCTTTTGTTTTTTCTCAATAAAAGCTTCATTTTTTATCACAGAAGTGTTAAATTTGGTCAAGACATGTAGTTTAATGGCATTCATTATTTATTTTTATTTATTTAAGAATTTCTTGCTTATCCTACACAACAAGATATAAATCTTATAGTTAAAGTGCAGGAATTATATAAGTTTCAAACATAAATAGGTTATCACAATTCAACGATAAAGTTTGAAAAGAAGAAAAAAAACAAAAAAAAGGGTACATTACAGAGTTCAGAGAAAGTCATATGTGATCGCTCATATTCAACCATTCTTGAATTTTTTACATAAATGAAAAATGTAAAATATGTAACTTTTTTCACAGTCATAAATGAATTGTTAATATTTCGGCAAATTCATTCATGTTTTTGAGGAAAAATCCAATTTTGCCTTTCTTCAGTCATGTAAAATGAGAAAAAAAAGTTTTAAAAACGATCCTCACTAGTAATGTTGTTGTTGCTCGACAGTTTGCATGACTACAGCTCGAAATGCCTGTGTGTGTATTTGTTTGTGTAAAATATTTTTGGCAAAGGCAACCAGCCAAAGTGTCTGTTGGATTTTTTGTAGGAAAAAATTATTGGAAAAAAATTAAAAGAACTGCACATATCGTCATCTTAAATGCAGAATAACATAACATTTCATAAGTTTACATGCAGAGCAAAAAACTTTGTAAAATGTTAATTATTTGAGATTTAAAATCAATTTTAAATATTTCAGATAAAAATGCGATAACCCATATATTTTTGAAGAAAAATACCTATCATTTTTATTATTTTTTAAAATGTGTTATTATATATTAATTTGTATTTTTTGGAAACAAAAAGACATATCGTAAAAGAAAGTATATTAGTATTAAGTGAAACAAACATATAATATATTAAATTATTAAATATTTGTGTTTAATTACCGGAAAATGGAATATATACCTATATATAAATATATGATAATCGCACGATTAATATGTAGCATCATAAGGATTGCGTTGACATGTTAAATAAGTTTGCTTTTCTGATGCAGCGCAGGCAGTAATGCATTTAACAATGTGGAGAACTTATATTGTTATAGATATTATGACATACCTATTATTTATAATTTTTTTTATTGATTTTAATTACTTATAAGTAGTGGTTTAAACTAAAATATGTACTTCATTAAATTTAGCTATGAATTGATTTTAAAAATACATCTTTTTCATTCTTATCTAAACGTATTTTGATCTCCATAAAATGAATTATCTTAATGAATTTTTTTTTACAATGAACAAATTTTGCAAATAAATATTTGACTCATATTCATTCATACCTATTTGTCTCCAGTTTACGAATTATTTTCAAAATAACTCTGCATCATATACTTTCAAAGCTAATGCAACAAGTTAATTTTAATTAGGTAATTTATGAAAAATATAAAAAAGATGGAAAGAGTAGTCCAACTAAGAGTAGTTGTTAATAGCAGCTCCGGTATTTAGTAAACGTAAATATTGGACAAAGTAGTACTTCTCCAAAGAAAGATATTATTAGAATTTAATAAAGCTGAAGAATTAACAAAATATAGCTAAACAGTCTATATTCCACTACTTATTTAAAAAAAAAATTGCGTTTATTCTAAAAATTTATAAAAATTGTCTTTTTTAAGGATATTGATGAAGGGCCACTTGGAAGAATGCAATTCTAACACAAAAAACCCCGAAAATTTTAAATAAACTAATAAAAAATATTTCTTTTGTATTATAAACTTCATATTTTATGGTCCCATACAGATTTATTATAGGGAAGTTCGACTAAATTTAAATTTATTAAAAAGGAAATACATATGTACATACATATATAAACTCAAAAATCTAAGGACCTGCAGATGTTGTCATTTATTCTTGGAAATTCTTACCGTTTGGGAGTGCAATGGGGTAGGCTACACAATTTCAAGATTACTAACGGTTCGGTTCTTTTAATTTTACAGCACTTTTTTATTTTTTCTTATGCTATACTGAAATTATTATTATTAATTATTATTTGATCACAAATTTCACTAGCACCGTAGTAACAGTAATCAAACAGATCACCCAATTTTGATGTTGTAAAAAAAAATGTGTTCTTATAAAAATAATTAAAACTCTGCTAATTTTTTCTTGAGTGTGATTATACATTATGTTGTTAAGAACAATGATATACATATGTATTTGATAACACTTAATTTTTCATTTTGTAAATAACTTGGTTATTTTTTTAGATAGAAGTTTAAAATTTTATAAAAATATGTTGTAACGTGAATTGTATCAACAAAACAAGTCAATTTCAAATATTCCAATAATAATCTTCATTGTTTTGCATTTAAGCTAACGATATGTGTCTTGTTTGTGAAAAAAAAAAATTCCTTTGAATGCCTTAAAAAGGTCACTTTTTCGTTTCGTTAAAAGACGTACTAAAGGCAAGAAATATTAAGAGAAAAATAGCCACAAGAACTTGTTGGTATTTGTGCTTGTAAAAATATTTTGGTTTCTGTACCAATCGCGTCGGTGGGTTTTTTTTTTTTGAAAACACTTTTCTTAAGCAAGTAAAAATATTAAAAAAAAAAAAAAATGAAAAGGTCTTGTTCTGCTACAATTTATGTGTAAATAACCTCTACACATAAAAGCAAATGTGACAGTAGGTAAAGTATTTGGTCAAGAAGATGTTTTATTGACGGATTAATGAAAAATGTACAATAAGAAAAGGCAACAGGACATATTATTCAAACATCTGTGCCTACATTTTAATTCTACCTATTGGTATCATAACTTTTTACAAAAATATGCAAAAAATGCGCACCTGTGTTTGCCTGCAAAAATGTATAAAGTCATTATAACAGTTCAAATTTACGTCAAGTAAATTACCACAAAATGGTAAGGTTAACTCTTTGGGCTCTGTTATATAAATTCTAGCATAAAAAAGTAAGCAATAAGTTTCGTGCGAAACAATAAAGTTTCATTAATCCGTCAAAAAAACACATCTTCTTACCCAAATACTTTACCAACTGTCACATTTGCTTTTATGTGTAGAGGTTATTTACACATAAATTGTAGCAGAACAAGACCTTTTCATTTTTTTTTTTTTTTAATATTTTTTACTTTCTTAAGAAAAGTGTTTTCAAGAAAAAAAACCCACCGACGCGAATGGTACAGGAAACCAAAATATTTTTACAAGCACAAAATACCAACAAGTTCTTTGTGGCTATTTTTTCTGCCTTTAGGTATGTCTTTTTAACGAAACGAAAAAGTAACCTTTTTAAAGGCATCAAAGAATTTTTATTTTTCACAAACAAAACACATATCGTTAGCTTAAATGCAAAACAATGAAGATATTATTGGAATATTTGAAATTGACTTGTTATGTTGATTACGATTCACGTTACACATATTTTTATAAATTTTAAACTTCTATCTAAAAAAATAACCAAGTTATTTACAAAATGAAAAATTAAGTGTTATCAAATACATATATCATCTGTCTTAACAACATTATGTATAATCACACCCAAGAAAAAAATTAGCAGAGTTTTTAATTCTTTTTATAAGAACACATTTTTTTACAACATCAAAATTGGGTGATCTGTTTTATAACTGTTACTACGTTGCTAGTAAAATTTGTGATCAAATAATAATTAATAATAATAATTTTCAGTATAGCATAAGACAAAATAAAAAAGTGCTGTAAAATTAAAAGAACCGAACCGTTAGTAATTTTGAAATTTTGTAGCCTACCCCATTGCACTCCCAAACGCTAAGAATTTCCAAGAATAAATGACAACATCTGCAGGTCCTTAGATTTTTTGAGTTTATATATGTATGTATGTATGTATTTCCTTTTAGGTATGTCATAATATCTATAACAATATAAGTTCTCCACATTGTTAAATGCATTACTGCCTGCGCTGCATCATAAAAGCAAACTTATTTACCAAGTCAACGCAATCCTTATAATGTTACATATTAATCGTGTGATTATCATATATTTATATATATATATTCTATTTTTCCGGTAATTAAACACAAATATTTAATAATTTAATATATTATATGTTTGTTTCACTTAATACTAATATACTTTCTTTTACGATATGTCTTTTTGTTTCTAAAAAATACAAATTAATATATAATAACACATTTTAAAAAATAATAAAAATGATAGGTATTTTTCTTCAAAAATATATGGGTTATCGCATTTTTATCTGAAATATTTAAAATTGATTTTAAATATCAAATAATTAACATTTTACAAAGTTGTTTGCTTTGCATGTAAACTTATGAAATGTTATGTTATTCTGCATTTAAGATGACGATATGTGCAGTTCTTTTAATTTTTTCCAATAATGTATGCCTGCGAAAAAGCAGCACATACATTTTGGTTCACCATGGTTGCAGCCAAGAAATAATTTTACAAAACAAAACACACACACATGCTTTCGCGTTGCCCAACGGGAAAAATTGCCTGCGCTTTAACTTTGCAGGCCTTAAAGAAGGTTTACAACTGTATTTTTTATAAACTTTTACTTATTCCACTCTGCATTATTTTAAAAGTTCTTTTAGAATAGTTTTTATTAAATATTTTAGAAATTGAGATTTTCTATTCTACGATAAGGCCTGTCGAAATCGTTTTATTAGTAGCTATTTTGGAATATGTAGCAAGTTTAATTATTAAATTACTCACTTCACATTATTAGCAACAACAATAACACTGGGATAAAGCTTTATTCTTAATTATTTGTAGAAGAACTTTAAAGTAGATGCAAGAAGACAAGGCTTTGGTATCCAATGACATACTCTGTAAATTATAAATACAGTTGGAATGCGACTGGAAAACTTTATATCGCCAATAAGGCATTCTATAAGGCCTCTTTACTTCTTCATTTTCCCGCTGTTAATGGTCGGGCAAATCGCGTTTTTTTTCTTTATGAGGAATTTGAATGTGAATTTTTTTAAATTTTTCATATCTGACAAATTCACATATGAATTTTTTTGTTTGCTCATTTTTCATGAATGAGGAAATTCAAAATATTTTTTTTCCTCACCCTCATGAATGAGAAAAAGCAATACAATTTAAAATTTTTCACGCTCGCTCATGACTGAAAAATGAGCGAACGTTTCGGTACTCTGGTACATTATATCAAAATGGAAAGGAATTAAACATTTAATTTAGAGAATGATTACTTTTAAATTGATTGAGTGTAACATATAAATTATTAATTTAAAATAAACTGAACTGAACTAAATAAATAAATAGCTTTGATGGCAAAAATTAATTGGATTAGTTTTATAGGTTTTAGCTTATGAAATAATTGACTAATTGATTACTAAAATTGTTCTCATTGTTGTTTGTTTGGACATGATTGGGCAGTAGGTTCCAAAGACGGACAGAATAAATGAAAAATTGATATTCAGATATCAGGCTGCGGTGTGTAAAGGGAATTATTTTATTACCCCTGTTAGACCTCGCAAAGGTTAATCTGTTGTACAGATATGGAGGATTCTTCGTATAAATTATTTTATGTAGCATTTGCAATACCCTCATATCTAAAAGGTTTTTAAGTGTCATGCCATAAAGTTTATTTGTGAACTGGGATATACTATCGTATTTTCCTAAACCAAAAACATGTCTGATTATATTGTTATATGTTGTCTGTAACACGTTTTTGCTACGAAAGTCGCAACTTGAGAACAACTCGCAACCATATAAAAGTCGTGGCATTAAGTATGTTTTGGCGATAAGTATTTTAATTTTTAAAGGCGTAAAGTATTGGGTAGGCCAAAGTTCACGTTATTTATTTAGCGTATGGATTTAAAATACAGAGAAAATATAAATATGTGTATGTATCTATTTTTCTTTTTTCGTTGGTTAATAGATGATGAATTTATTTTACAAGTTTAAAGAATTTATCCAGGATATGACTTCGGGTGTTAGGTTCTTGTTTTCCTCAGTGTTTCCTGGAAATGACAGGAGTGGGCAATTTTGAATTATGTGGTCAACTGTTTGTAAAGGATGGCCGCATGGATAGCTGGCGTCATTAGAAAGTCCCCACTTGGTTAGGGAATCTCTAGGTCTGGCAGTAGCTCTGCGTAAGCGGTTTAAATTACACCAGGTTTTGCGTGAAAGATCAAAATCCTTGGTCCTATCGTCTGGGTTGAATAAGAGACTGCTTCGTCCAGAGTCGTTCCACTGCGATGACCATGCGGAGTTTAAATCAAAATGATCGTCACGTAGTTTTTTAGCCAAAAGCAGGGGTGGATTTCTAGATATTAATCTTGCATCGTATCGAGTGGAAAGGTCAGAGTTGAGTGGGATGTGCGGGTTTGTGCTGATCTTAATGTACTCCCGAAGAAGTGCTTGCCTTCGTCTTAGGTCAGGGGGGCAGAGGTTTGTTAACATTGGTAGCCATGTGCCAGATATTATTCGCATCGTTGTGTTTATCTGCGTGTCTATTCTTTTTACGTGGTGGCTGTTCAACCAAATTGGAGCGCCGTATTCGGCAGTCGAGTAGACTTAAGCCATTGCAGAAGTTCGTAAGCAGTTTGCGGAAGCGCCCCATCTCGTTCCTGTGAGTTTCTGAATGATATTATTTCTCGACTTTATTTTCTGAGCGGTTTTATCTAGGTGACTTCTATACGTTAACGTTCTGTCTAGGGTTATGCCAAGATATTTTGGGTAAAAATTGTGTAAAAGGGTGGTACCATTAAAACGTATTGATAGCTTCCTATCAGTATCTCTATGTGTGCGGTGGAAGCAGCATACTTCGGTCTTCGTAGGACTTGGCTTAAGTCTCCATTTGCTGCAGTATGATGCTATTTTGAGTAGGTCGGATTCTAGCACTCTCTCTAAATTTTCAAAGCTCTCACCTTGGTATGCAAAAGCCAGGTCGTCGGCATAATTAAATTTGCGGGATATAGAATTCGGAAGATCGCTGATGTAGAGGTTAAAGAGAACCGGGGCTAGAACTGAACCCTGTGGTAAGCCATTGTTGAGCATTCGGGTGGTACGTTGGCTGTCGTTAAGGAATACGTTAAAAAGGCGATCGCTGAGCATGTTCAGGATAAAGTTGCAGATTCTACTACATGGGATAACTTTGGTCAGCTTGAGGATGAGGCCCTTTTTCCATACGGTGTCATAAGCAGCTGTTAGTAACTGCTGTTTTTTTACTCTGGTCAAAACCGTTTTCAATGAAATTCGTTAGGGCTACGATTTGGTCAGTGCAACTGCGACCCTTTCTAAAACCTGCCTGCTCAGGTGGAATCACCATTTCAATGTGCTCTTCTATGCGTCTTAATATTAAGCGTTCAAAGAGCTTAAGGCAAGCTGAAAGGAGGGCGATGGGACGATAACTGGATGGGTCTTCTGGGTTCTTGCCAGGCTTTAGCAGGGCTATGATTTTCGATTTCTTGAACATGCCAGGGAGGCTTCCGGAGTGTAATATATCTGAGTAGAATCTAGCAAGCCATATCTTAGTGCGGGGTCCACTGTGTTTTATAAACTCAGGGTAGATGCAAACTACTCCTGCTGCTGTGCCGTTTTTAATTTTGGATAGCCCTTCGGAAACTTCAATATCCGAGAATGGATAGGAGTAAGAGTCATTCGGAAATGTGTTGCTTCTTAGTACCTTAAGTTCCGAGTTGATCTTTCGTGTAAATGGTTTGTCGGGATCTGCCTTAGATACGCTTATCATGTGACGGGCGATGATGTTTGGGTAAATTTTACGTCTTCGATTGATGGGAGGGTTGGCTGCTCCTAGCTTCCTGAGCAGACTCCAAGATTTTTTGCCGAGCGTACACATTCAATTTTTTCATTATTAAGCATAATGTCGATGTTGATATTAAAACGGATCGTTTTACGGTGAATGATAATGCATTTGGATTTGTGGGGATTTATTAGAAGTCTATTAGCGGTTGCCCATCTATAAACACTATCAAAGTCCTTATTTAATTTACGTACGTTATCTGCAATATCTTCGACAGAACTGCTAATGTAAATTTGTTTATCATCGGCATATAAGTGTAACTTAGAATATGATAAAGTTTGAGAAAAATCATTAACATACAATGAAAACAAAGGTCCCAAAATGTATCCCTGTGGAAACACTTTGGTGACAGGGAGTGCAGACGAGTAGCTACCGTTAATAAATACTGATTGGTAATGATTTCTAAGGTATGATTGAAGTAGGTTATTCGAGGTCCCTGATAGACCAAATAGCTTTTTAAGTTTGAGGCAAAGCAGAGAATGGTCAATTGCATCGAAAGCTTTCAATCAATCAAAACGATTTTTTGTTAGATACGCCTTTTTGCATTTTAACTAACGATATATTTGCTATTAAAAAAGTTTGCATACAATTTGGTCCATATTGTTTCCAAAAAATACATCTTTGTTTATTTTTCCTACTTTTGGCATCAGTGCGTCTATAGTAAATTTTAGACCGATGTTTATAAAATTTATGTAAAAAGGGCGGTCCAACCATAATGCACGATGCTAATTGTGATTCTCACCTTAACGTCAAGTTTTTTTGTCCAACTAAATTTCAGTGTATGACAAATTCAACCATGGAGAGCCACGCAATTGAGCAGCGCGTTAAGATTGCTAAAGCCTTTTACAAAAATGAGCGTTCAAATTAAAATGCATTTCGGGCATTTTGATCACATAAGTAGATTCGTTAACAATCTGAATTGCAGCATTTAGACAAATGATAATCAAATACAGATTGTTGAAAATCCGATGCCTTTTTGGCATGTTTAAGCGCTGGCGGTGTCTTCGAGCTGTATTAATTCGAAAATGAGGTAGTCTAAGCAGATGCCGTAAATGGTGTTCGCCATCGCGATATGATAACGGACCTCTCGTGGCCAGAAAATTGAGGATATAGACCTGAACAATATGTTTCTCAAACATAATGGTGCCACTTGTCACACAGCCAACAAAACAATGGCCGTGTTATCTGACGTCGTCGATATGTTAATTGGCCGCGATCATGTGAATTGACACAGTTTGACCTCATTCATTAGGGATATTTAAAAGAATAATTATACGCTGATAAGCCAAGAACCATATAAGAGCTAAAGAATGAGATAATTCGGCACATTAACGACCTTAAACCTTAATTATGTCTCAGAGCCATTGAAAATATGGACCACTGGAAAGAGCTTTGTTTCGGAAGCCGTGGCGAGTTTTTGGCCGATATTTTGTTTCACACATAATTATCATAGATCCTTCTATAATAATAAAAAATATTAGAATAATTATCTGAAAATTTTTTGTTTTATTTACAAGTATGGTTGGAGCATACGGAATTAACAAATTTCTTTCATTTAGTTCTGTCCATCCTAAATATATTTACATGAAAAAATGTATTAAGATTTAAAATTTTCAAACAAGCTTCTGGATCGACGTTATTTATTCAGATTATAGATTTATTTTTTTTTCTCCTTTAATACTCCAAAAATATTTGCTTAAACTTTAACCATCGCAACATACGCATCCGGGTGCCCCGGTACCCAATGCAATACAATACACTTTAGGGGATAACACAAACACGTTTTATCAGCTCAAAAAATTCAATAAACAAAATTCTATATCGTACAATTACTTAAGTTTAGTTTCCAAAGCGTAATTATTATAATACGGGGAAGTCTCATTTACATATCATGTATGACCAAAAATGTTCAACTGTTATACTAAAAAATACTGTCCTTTATAAAAATTTAAAATTTTAGCCGTTATGCAATACAAAGTTAAAAAATCATATATTTACTTAAATATAATTTAGTACGCTTTTAAAAGATTAAAAATTTAATTTTATTTCATAAAAAAAAGTGATTATTAATACATTATAACTTGTATGTGGGTACCCGGGTATCCCGGATGCTAAACAATGTGAATAAAGTATGGTCATTTTCGTCATTTTGCTATTAGTTCTACTTCGCAAAGTGTGCGCTAGTCGACGTCTTCTTCGACTTCCCTGAGGATTCCATTTGATAGAATTTCTAGTAATATCAGACAATAGTTTGCGGAGTTTGTGTCCAATCCAGTTCCACTCTCTTCACTGTATTTCCACACACTAAAGCATATGGTGTGTTTCAACCCATAGGCTATTGTTTAAGACGATTCGTGGATAGAATATTAATCGAACTCTTTAGAAACATTAATTTACGAAAACTTTCCAAGCGTTAATGCTCGAGTGGAAGAGTTGCAGGTTTCACAACCGGATAACAATGTTAATTTTACTTTGGAGTTGAAAATGTGTACTTTAACGCGGCGTGATATTAAAAAACATTGAAATCTCTTAGTGAGCTGATCAAAAGATTGTGTGACGTTTTAAATTAAACTATATATGTCTTCACTAGATCTACCATTTCGGTTTATAATGGCTCCAATAGAACAGAACAGTCTCAACTTCTTCTAATATTTTATTATTTATCAGGATTTATCACATACCCTTGATAATTCGGAGAGCCGCTTTATTTTTACCGCCATGCCACTTTTTGTCTGTGAGAGAGGAGGCATATGTCATCGGCATATTCCAACTCATCCAAACTTTTGTTAAGCCTCTAAACGATTCGTCGGATACCTATCAGTTCGTAATGCATCAAGCACAATATTTAAAAGTAGTGAAGACATCACGCAAAATCGACAATTACCAGTTTCAACCTTAATCGGCAGCTTGCCCTGTATACAGACCTTTTTTTTATCAATTAGATGAGTTAAGGTGGGACCCCTTTGCACTCCAGAGAATTCCAGAAAACATTATGGGTCAAACAATCAAATGTCTTCTTGAAATTTGGAGAAGTATTTTTTTATTGAACTATGACCTGCTAAGGCGTACTAAAGTGTTTTCAAATTGGAATTACTCTAGAAAGCAGGAAATATATATTTTTTACGGGCTCTTAGATGATTATTAAGAGCGTTGTTAAAAAAAATATTTTAAATATTTTAATATCAAAACAAATAAGGGTTCAAGGCACAATATTTAAAAATTTGTCATTTCAATCATTAAAAATGAATTAATCCTAAATACATGTTTTAATTTAATGATTTTTAGTGTTGCCAGGCAACGCAAATATTTTACTACAACAAATGTCTTGAACAAATAAAAATATCTCCATGGACTAATTAAATTAATATTTTTTTTAGTTGTTCAAGTAGAATCATATTTTACTTTTTCTAAGAACTTGCTTCTGTAACAGTATTGTTTAAATTTTATTTATACAAAAAGATATTAATTAAAATATTAAGTAAGATAATTAGAATTCAACTGTTGCTAAATGTTGTACATATTAAGTAGAAATCAAGGGGGAAACAAACTTAAGAAAAAATGGAAAATTTGCTTCATAACAAATTAAAAGTGCTTAAAAACTGACTCAGCTACTTGAACAATAAACACAATATCGAAAACTCCGACGACATTTCCGTCCAACACCCATTTTACCTAACAAACTTGTATGCAGTAAGTAGTTGGTAGAGAATTTCAAGTCTTTTTATGCAGCATTTAAAATGTAGTCAACAACAAATGGCTTTCAGAGTAGAACAACGACAGCATCAAAAAAGTAGTAGAAAAAAATAGTTATAATAGAAATGCAAAAAAAAAACAAGTTGAAAAAACACACAAAAATAACTATATTATAAAGAAAGGATGGTATAAAAGAAAGGCAGCAACATTCAACTTAAAATACAACTTAGAAGAATTCATAGAAAAACAAAATGTAAAATGTCTTTGTTAAAAGTTTAAATATTTTTTCTACTTTAAAATAATGAAAAATTAAGTACAAATAGTTATACTTGACTAAAATACACGCTACAATACCTGAGAGTTATTTCTCAATAAAAATTCTATTATTTTTTAAAGCACCTCTAATCGTACATTTTATACCCTCTTCTTCTAGTGATACATGAGGGAATTGCTTCATTGAATTTGTAAAATTAATTCCCGTAATGAATATTTTCTTTGGATAAAAATAAATTTGATGAAATTGATTTATTAGATTCATGAAGCATAATTATTTAAGTGAAGGCCATATAGAGAGCAAGTGTAGTAATTAAGTACGTCTTATCCCTTGTCCAGCGGAAAAATTTTACAACGTTAAAAGGCGGTATGAGTACAATTGTTCCCTTATATACTTAACACGGCTTTCCTATTAATATAATTAAATTATTCTGTTCTTATTTATTAAACAAATGATAGAACAGGCCCGTGGCTAAAAAAAACTTATTTTACGTACACATGTATACATTTTTTGCTTTATTTTCTTGTTTTTTTCTTACGACTTATATGAAGGTACAATTGTACCCCTTCAGCCTTTTAGGGATATCAAGTCAAAAAAGACTTATTTCGGTATGATATAATCAAAATCTTTTATTTTTAATTTCAAATATGTAATCCGTAATAAAAGTTTAGAGATGTCAGAAAATTTTAGATATCTAGTATTAACAAAAAATAAGTTATTGCAATTTAAAAACGAAAAAGGTACAATTGTACCTCTTCCGCCGGACAAAGGTTAAACAGTAATAAATAATGCTCTTGGAAAAAAACTTTAATATGCCTAAAACCACAAAAAATAGCAATATTGTGGTCAAATTTGGTCTTTCAAAGTTTTAAAAGATGAAAAATCATTTCGCCAAATGTGTATCAAAAAATTCGGTGCAGTACTCTTGTTAATTTTAATATTAACATTAATGTGTATGTATTGATGATTGGGTTGGACACCAATGGAAAATAATCTTCGTGTAGATAGAGAAAAGGGGATGGACGTTGAGATGTAAACGGTGGGGCTATAAAGATGAAGATTATGATTAAAATTGCTCCAAAGGAGTAATTATAATGGTGTGGGTTCCGGGAAGAAAGTGAAAACAGAATTTTAGTAATATTTTCAATTACGTATTGGCTTATTAAAATTCAGAGTTCACTTAAATTAATACATACATACATATTGTACAGTATACCAACTTCATAAAATCGTAGATATAAGGTTAGCTTGTCGCACTGCCGGGTTGCTTGATGTTTTGTTTGCTTCGTTGTAAACGAAAGTTCGCTTTGGAATTGGACAATTTTTGACGAGTGTAAACCTTGCAGTGCGGACAACATCAAATCTACGATATTGTTCGTGGTGAGTAAAATTCATAAAAGGATTTAAATATTAACGAATATTACATACTTCAGGATTTAATTCATAACTCGTTAGTACAATTTTAGAACGATATTAAGATATTTAGACAAATATAAAGATTCCAAAATTTAGTTTAAATGTACAAATTCAATTTGTACAGTGAGATTTATAAAATTTAATTTGACAGACTGAAAATTTAGTTGGAATATCGACTAATTATGGTTTAACGCCTACAAAAATGTTGTAGCCATTTTTAAATGTATATAAAGTGTTAATCCCGTAGCAACTTTTAAGCAAACATTTTTCGGATGAAAGTAAAGGAAGATAATTTAAATAAAGCAGTAGTTAAATATAAGCAAATTTAAAAAAATTTTAAATGATTTTTCTTTGCTATATTTTAGATGAATTTGGTATGGTTAGTGACATCATTAGAATATTTAAAATCTAAAGTGTTACACACATCAGCACAAACTTCTAATATTCTCCTCTCCTCCTGCTAAAATGTAGTGTTCCCAAACATTACAGTATTAAAGTGACTAGAAAAGCAAAATAAGTGCGTAAGACAGCATAAAAATCAACAATAGTAAACCGGTCATTTGTTATTCAAAACTGTGCATCTATAAATACACCCACCTAAGTACACCCACCTACCTCCCACCACTTATTCAAATTAAAATACTTGCACAATAGCTTTCCCACACCTTTAAAGTATTTTCTATACTTAAGGATACTACCAGAATGAATTCCTTTAAGAAAGCAATAACAGACAATGAATCAGCCACTCTCCGACGTTTCCAACAATAATGATTCAAGTCAAGAGTGAACGGAGAAATACAATGGCAAATTATTTTCATTTATGTGCTGTAGTGTACTGTTGCATAAAATTATTGAAGGAATCATGAAAAATTTTCATTTTAGTGCACAAACATTTAGGGGGAACGGTAACGGTGCATTTATAATAAATATACAAATGTTACGTTCATAAGAAGGAATTTTGAATTTAAAACGAAAATGGAGCAAAGAAACATTTTACTCAGATTCTTTAACTTGAGCCTGCAATCTTTTTTAACTGATCGGCTTTAGAACCCTCCACAACTAGTGGTTAATAAGTGTAGACTAAGTTTGTGAGATTTTTTAATCTCTATGTCGATTAAGCCATGTCCGTCTGTTGAATACACACTCATTTGAGAACTGGTCAACAGAAAAGAAAAATTTTCCAGTTCTTCTAAGCAATTAAAGCTAATTAAAGAAGATAAGAAATAAAGAAATCATTACATATTTTTTAAATACCGATCCTGATGTACCTAGTAAAAACTTCGCCTACAAAATAATGTGTTTAGTAATTAGGAAAGAGTAAAAATAGTACTTCCAATTCTACTGGAAGAACCAATGTTTTTTACAATTTGTTACCTACATACATCTGAAAAATTAATAGCTATAGAAGTTATATAGAAGAAAGCTTCTTAATGATGAGTGAAAGAAGCTTTTATCAAGAATAAAAATTGGGAATTAAGCACGACAAACAAAATCTTGTAATATAAAAAATTTTTTATTCCCAAAAGTTACTTTGATAGAAGCTATTAATTTTTAAAATATAAGGCGAATTTTTTACTGGGTATGGTGTAAAAATCCACACTATAAAAAAGCTAAAAAAAAAATAGCGGACAGTTTAAACTCATCCTTGACAAAAGTGAAGAACAACGAGACTCTGGAAATACTACCATTCGGTTTTCCTTCGTGCCAAGTTTATTAAAAAAATACCAGTTGCAGAACCAAAAAGCTAAAGAAAAATTTAAAGTTTTCCGTATTTCCTTTTTTGGGTACTATTTCCCCACCCCACCCCCCCATTAAAGTATCAAAAATTGCAGTATTATAGTGACAGCCCATAATTTAGTACGAATATGTCAATGAATGTATAAAAATGTTAAAAAAGTACCTAATTCGTATTCGTATTTTTTTGTAAGTTTCGAATGTGGTATTAACATTGTTTCTATGTTTATTATTATAAAAGATAGATGGGATGTCAAAAATGTACCAACATTCAGGTTTTACCAACTACTCCCTAATAGGGCCGTATTTCAAAAAAGTACCAAGACACCTGTCCGCTTATTTTTCCAAAGAACTACGATAAGGAATACATTTTTTTTGTATCTCTTTTAGTTTTGGAGATATAAGCTTACCGAATTTTCCCTTTTTACTCTTTTTTAGCCTCTAAACATTCGAATTTCCAAAAATTCCGTCTTAGTGGATGGATTTGGGGTGGTGACCAATCTCTGGTCCCAATTTCAAGTGTTTAGCTTCAGTCGTTTAGGCTGTGCGATGATGAATCATACAATGATATACAATTTAAAATTATAATTAATAAAATTTATATGAACCCTATTTTACAATAGAATTAAGAAAATATATTTAAAACAGATGTATGGAAATTAGAATTTCTTTTTTCCGCACTTTTCCATTAAACATAAAATTTTCTTAAAACTACATTTATTTCAAATAAAACAAGCTTTTTCATTAAATTCGAAGAGAAGTTACTTGTACCAGTGAGAAATTCTCGCATCGAAAATTTGTAAAACAAAATATTACAGTGTTTCTCAAAAAGCGAGAAGAAAATATGTATGTAACTTATGTCGAAAATAATTAAAAGAGATCACGTCGTTACGTTATATATGTCATAATATTCTACTTGCAGCCGATGTGATATCGCAGACGTTGAGAACGCTGATCAAAAATATCTTTGACGGCGCCCAATATTTACTAAAATTGAACAATTTTTCAACGACGAAGTTGATGATTTCACGAATTTATTAAAAAAAAAAATCAAGTACCGTGAAAACTAAAAGTATTTTTTTTGAAGTACACAAAATTCTACATAAGTAAATGGCAAATATGTAACGGTGCCCTTGAAAAAGAGCTTAAAATTTTTTTTATTAAATTCGATTTACCGAAAATAATTTTAAAAAGTAGCAAGTATAGCCATCAGCTGAGGTATATATTCAAATATTTTGATTAAATTAAAAAAAAAAAAAATTTTAACCTTTAAGTGTTGAGGTGAAAATTTGGGACATACTTAATGACGTGGTGGTAATTTTTACCCCTCTAAATTTTGCTAAAAAAAAACAAAAAAACAAGTTAAAAATATTTTTTTATAATTATTTGTTATTGAAAAATAAGGTACCACATTTTTAATCACAAAAAATAAAGAGACCAAATAATTTTTCTTTATATAAACAAAACAGGTACTTTACTTCACAAACCTTTTTTTAATATAAAAAAACGATATATCAAAAACTTATCAAAAAAATATAAACCTAAAAAAAACTTATAAAAGAAATCATGAAAAAAAAATTATAAGGTGTAGAAACTACAGGTGAACCTTTCAGAGGCGAGAGCTAAAGCCTTCAACTTTGGTCAAAATATCTTGGTTATCAACACACAACATCTGATCAAATCTGGGCGGGAGAAGTGGCCGTAGAAACTCTCATAAAAATGTCTTATAGATTTCTATATATCTGAAGATGAGTCAAAGTTTCGCAATTAGGTACAAGCATCTTGGTTAGCAATACACAGCATTCGACAAAATGTGTGTGGGATTAGAGAATTGGGCGTGGCGCAAAATACATTTTTTTGTATATTATGAACGGCAAGAGAAAAATTGTCAATATTTGGAACACACAGCTGTGTTATCAATAAACAATGCCGCTACAAAAATGAGCGGGATTGGAAAAGTGTGTGTGGCACCTCATACACAAAGAGATTATAGATTTCTGTATAACTAAAGAATGGTAGCAGCAAAAGTATTCAAACTTGGGACAGACAGCTTCCTAAACAATGCACGAGACCTGTGTTTAATAAAATCTACTTATTTTATTTTAATAATGGTAACAAAGCGCACTGAGTTAAGATTGTATTATATAAAATATTTTTTACTTACAAGAAAACGGACGAGTGGTAAAAATAATTCCATGAAAACATTACGTTAGTTTTGATGTTGGGTAAATTTGTTTCTACTACGTATTACGCTAACGTTGACGTGGTGGTAAAATATTAAAAAAAAAAAATTATGTAAATGATGACGAGTTGTACACCAGCATGTCCTTAGCTCCGCTCGTGCTAAGTCGAGCGCAATGGAAGAGATTATTTTAAAAAAAATTAGGGAGGGGGCCAAATTTATCATCACCTCAAAAGGTAAAGGTTAAAGTGCTTTTATTTTTTAAGTTTATATTTGAAATGCAAAAAAAAAATTGTTTTTTTCAAGTGGACATAAAGTGGACATAAGTGGACATAAAGTGGACATAAGTGGACATAAAGTTATCAATTGGGCACTTTTGAGCAGAGTTTATTTTTTTTAAGGTTGCGCATCGATGCTCCTTAAGGCCGTTACACACTATCCCACAAAGTCTTACGTATTTTTCAAAAATTCAAATTCAAATGCAAATTCCGTGAATTGTTAGGCGTGGGTAAAGTTATGTTTTTAAATGATTTAAAAACTATTTAGAATGCATGAATATAAAAATTAAATTCTTACGCAATCACGAAATAACTTAACCTTATTAAAAAACAAACTTTTGAGTAATTTTTATCGGAACTCATACATTAGGGGGCAATTCAGAGCAAGCGTGCGTGATTTATAAATCAATTATATTAATTAATTAATAATTTTTTTGTATGAGAGATTGATCCGCGAAAAAAGGGCTTTTGGCCACAGTTTGCATTGGCGGCGATAATATAACCGCCGGCTAAACCAAATAATGTAAAGTGCGACTTTAATGTTTGTGGCTTTGAAAACATTCACACATTTTTAAAAAATGTTTAAAGCAAAATAATTAAACAAAATCAACTAAGAACAAGATACTTAACGTTCCGTGTTATTATTCATGGCATTTTGAATATATTTATTTGTGTTAAAATTGTTTCTCATCCAGTTTCATTCGTGAGCTTGCTTGATAGTTTAAAGAGGGAACTTTTTCACAAAAATTTTACATACACACTTTTCTTACGTGACAACCATTACTCGCCAAAAAGTTACAGACGCAGTTCAGTGAGAAAAATAGTTATTCGTTTAAATGTATGGAATATTTTTTTCATTTCTCACATTTGAATCAAAAAGTTCTCGACGCGGGAGTTACAAAACATGGGCACTGTTAAAAAAAGCGAATATATATTTAGCTTAGCAGGTGTGTGAAATACAGTGAAATACATGACATTGTTCTACAGCAAAAACCGCCTTAAAATAAAAAAATTTAAGCTGTATAGATTTTATTTTCAGTTTTTTCGATCTTGCTCATATTTTTTATGGGTAAAACTAATATTTCGCGCTAAATAAAGTCGTTCTGCTAATACATTTCATCATAACTTGAGATAAATTTGTCCGATTTTGATTTGAAAATGACAACAAATGATATGGAATAACATTTTCTTCCAGTCAATTAAATAACGTATTTCATACTTTCAACTCCTTCGGAGTTGTTGAGAAATTAGTGGCAATAAATTGTTTTTTAAAGTTCATTACAAAACTTTATGGGCAAACATTTTATATATTTCTAATTTTTTTTTTTTAATTAGGCTAAAGTTAAGTTTCATTTAAATAATTTTTATAAAAAAAGGAAATTAATTAAAATGTATTGATAATTTTTCATTCTTGAATGCTATGGGAATCGACCCCTGGCTTTCACGGAGAGGTTCAGAGGGTTTTGCCGTTTTACTTTGGCTGTGTGTGATAAACTTGTTTGGAATATAGGTTACACCGCGTTGCGGAGGAAATTAGAAGCCAATTCGATAATATTTCAATTTTTAATGAAATGTATCCCTTGATTCCCCTTCCACCGCAGCCAGTAGTAACAAGATTATGGCTTGGCTAGATGCTTTGGAATTCTATTCAAAAACTATGATTAATTAAAAAATTTTAGAAATTGTTGTAATCGATGATAATGCAATAAAAAAAGTGAAAGAAACATTATTTTAATAAACATTTGTAGTTAATTAGCATTTATATTTTCCAATTATGGATGTATTGATGAAAAAATAACTTATTTAATACTCATGTGAAATAAATTCTTATATCAGTAGCCCGTTTCTGTATTTTTCGCATCGTAAAATTTTCCGCATGAAACCAGGGAATCGGGACATAAACAGTGCAAAATGAAACAAAACATGGTTTTTCTCGCACAAGTGTTTCTGTATCTTTCCGTTGCGAGAATTATCTGTCATTTTAATAATTTTCCAGCAATTATTGGAAGGATGCGAGAAAAAGTGTTTCTTTAACAATATTTTGCGAAAAGTTTCTTTCAAGAACTGTCAAAATAAGTCACATTTGAAATTGGTGGCGAGAAAAACAAAATGTAGATATTTTGAATTTAAAATATGTTTATACATAAAAAATAGAAGGAATATAAATGATAAATGCATAATTTATATGATGAAAATAAACAAAAAACAATTGTTATATTGTTAGTTTAAATTTTTGTTAGCCTTTTCTTGTTTTGATTTTAATCAGTGCTGCCAGATAAATTTGTGTCAAAATCGTAAATTTCCTGAGAAAAAAATAAAAAAGATCGTCTTTTTTGTTTTAAAAATCGTGCAATTTAAAATCAATTTTAAACAAATTTTTTCGACTTTTATTAAAAAATAATCAAACAAAAACATAGTTTAAGTTCATGGGTATTTAATAATTATTATTTAATAATTGAGATATAAATCTTTAATTTACCTATTCCTATAATCTTTTTCGTTTTTACCTGAAATAGGCTTAGTAGAATACCTTGTAGTTAAAATTAAAAAAATCGGTTCATAAATAAACGGGTTAAAGACCCAGTAAAATCTTCGCCTACAAAAAAATATGTTAAGTAATCAGAAACACATAAAAGCACTACATACAATTCTACTGAAAAACTAATGAATTTTACAAGGGTTGTGCCAAAAAGAACAAATTCAAAAGTAAGTCATTTGTTTTATCTTAATACATCCAGAAAAAAGTAGTTATCGAAGTTCTTATGGAAGAAAGCTACTTAATAACGAGTGAAAGAAGTTATCCATTTTGAAAAAGTTTTTACTGGGAGACAAACAAATTTCTTTCTTGCCGGAATAATGGTTTTGGCACAAAAGTGTACATATAAGATAAGAATATCAAATATCAATCATATTTTGTATATGTTTATAAGAAGTATTAAATGTTCAAAATAAGCCAAGTCGGTCCATTACTTTCCCTCGAAATTTTGCTTTTGCCGATACATTTTTTAGGGAAGAAACATACAATTTCGAGGACAATTTTCACAATAGGGATAAATATAAAAATTTAAGCAGCCTTGTTTCTAAATATATCATTTTTTCTAATAAACAAACATATAAAAATATTTACAATTATCTTATTTCGAAGACTAAGGGGCTTATAGTGTAAAACGCAACGCCAACAATTTCATTAAAAGCAAAAATAAAATCAAATATATTTTATAAATTTGTTGTTGCTTTCTACAGACATTCATATTATTTTTTTTTTTCAATTTTCAACGCCACAAAATAGAAGTGTTTGAAATTTAAAAATTCAAGATTCATTAAAAATTATAAAATATTTTTGATTTTGTTTTTGCTTTCGTCACTTTTTTAGAAAAATCATCAAAACGTCACTTTGTTAATATCGGAACAAAAAATCATCAAGATGACGATAACTCGTCAAATCTGGCAGCCCTGTTTTTATTATATTTATTTCTTTTGTTGACGTTTCGCTTTTATTTGACACTTAATTACTGGAAATATTCCAGTATAAACAGAATTTGTTGTGTCTGTTTTCGCATCCAAATACAGAAACACTTTCATCTCACAAATCGAGAAACGATGGAATTTTTTGTTTCACACTTCAAACGAGCTACAGAAAGTAAAAATAAGAATGTTCAAACAAGTATAGCCAGACAAATTAAAAAAATCCAAAACTTTTCGCAAAAAAATTTTAGGATTTAAAAAAATAAAATAAATTTCATATAATCTGATCTTGACCACATTAATTGATCTGAAAATAATTTGTTTAAAAATGCATTGGCATTCTTCAAGTACAAGACAGAGATTTACTTTCAATACTTATTTAGATAAACAAATAAAAATTTTAATTAGTAAAGCTATGTTCACACATATTAAATATTACACGTCCTATACGCAATCACTGGATTTATAAAAAAAAATTGGCATTTGCAAAACGTTTGGCTTGATCAAACATCATTTAACAGTTTCTAAATTACATTATAAAATTATCTTCTAACAAATAATTTAAGTCAATCAATAGAAATAGTTAAAAATAAAGCTAAAGTTTGATCAATTTTCTGGTCACGCTTTTTTTTTGGATTTTGTAGTCTAATATATGTTAGGTATGAACATACGTTGATTTAAGTGTTTTAAAGATATTTGAATAACAATAGACTGAATTTTATATATTTACGTCTTTAGTTAAATTAACAAAAAAAAATTTTTATGGAAATTTTTTACGTTTTTAGTGCATATTTTTTTATTTTTTAGTTCATATTTTAAGCGCATAATTTTTGGGGCTTTTAGTGCATGAAAATTTCGTCCCTAGTAATGACAAATATTTCGCCATAAAAAGGCGGTTTAGTCAATAGATTTCATCAAAACTTGAAAACGATATGTCTTATTTGTATAAACTTACCAGCAAATGATTTGAAATAAAATTTACTTTAATATACGTACTTATTTTAGGATTGAATCGGTGGAAGAGTCTCTTCATAAGCCACAAATTTTAGAAAATTGAGTTGCTCTCCTAAACTCACTGATAAATGTTTAATTTGTTTAATGCTTAATTTATGTCATCTCTCTCCATTTGGGCATTTGTCTTCTACTCCTACAACCTTTTCACATTTTATGCACGAGTTTGTGTATAAAAATAACAAAAAACGATGAAGCTCAAATGAATAATGATGTTGGTAACAATTAAAAAGTAGTGAAAAATAACGTTTTATATTTATTCAACACAGCATTAAGGACGAAATAAGTAAAAAGCGTATAAAATAAGTAAAAAAATAACTAAATGGAGATGTAACTTTTGTTGTAAAAATCTTTAGATGAATGAAGAACAATTAAATGCCACCACATTTTGGTTATGGTGAAGTGAACAGCAGTAGCAGAAAGAGTTAAAAGAAAAAACAACATAAAATAAAGAAATTATGTTTTCTTTTCCTGCAGCAAACAGCAGGGGAGTCTCAGTTTTAATTATCATACTTTTTGTTGGAACAGACAGCAAGGGACTTTTACTTATTTCGTTACACTGCATTTACAGTGCACTGAACAATTTTTTTTTATTTATAATTGGTTTTTTCAAAGACCCCATTTAGAATAGGAACAACGTTGTTATATATCTATGCATATAATTTTTTCTTAATATCCTAAGCTAATCCCGCGAAGCTATACGCATGTCTGCAGGAAAAAAAACCACAGTATCTGGCGGAAATCGAACCCGCAACCCCGGCGCTGATGGACTAGCTCACTACAAACTAGCCTACCGGGGCATTCAGCCGGTATAAATAATGGTAGTCCAAGCAAAATGCACGATATTAATTGTAAATAAAACAAAAAGTTTTTAGAGAATTTTCTTATTATTTTTTTTTATTATTTTAGAGGGATCTATGACACATATGTGAGAAACAAAATATCGACCAAATAATCGCCACGGTTTCGGTGGCATACTTCTATCCAATAGTCCATATTTTCAATGACTCTGAGACACATTTGAGGCTCAATGTAGTTAATGTAACGAATTATCTTATCATTTAGCTCTTAAATTGTTCTTGGCTTATAAGCGTCCACTTTTTCTTTTAAATATCTCCAAAGAAAGAAATCCAACGGTGTCAAATCAAATGATCGGAATTATCATCGTCACGACGTGATATATCAAGGCCATTGAATTTCTCGCGCAAAAGAGTCATTGTTTCGTATGCTGTGTGGCAAGCGGCACCATCTTCTTATTATAATTTTGCCATTGAAATTCAGTCAGATCAGTCAACAATGGCTGTGATATGAGCAAAGAACCACGAGTACCTCTAATTGTTTCCAAAAATCTCCTGTTGTTGTTGTATTTTTATTACTTTTTTTCTGTATATCTGGAGAGGGAGCCAAGATGGCTATTGATGTGCCTTGCAAGCCATCAATGGTCATCACATACCTATGTTCCACCTCCGCGTGGTGGCTCCCAGTAACAACTGGATATTTCCAGTTGGCTAAGGAACAGGGTTACACAAATTATCACACTACTCTTCTAAGGAAGTTTAGTAAAATACTTTGGTACTAACACCACCTTTGTATAGTGATAATTTGATAAATTAAATAACTCAATTTAGCTTACCCGTCTAGTATTTTCAATTAGAGGGGTTATCGATTGAGTTAAAATTTTTGAATGCAATAAGTATATGCTACTTGATAGCGTCTAATCTATCAAAAGCTAGAGTTTTTGTCTTGGTCTTCGGATCAAGCTTCTCGAGGTCTGACCTAGGGACTTAAACAGTAGGTACTACGGGTGTCAGCTGCCCCTGGCGTAAGCTGGGCTGACAGTGGTGAGGTCTCTTTTTAGTGGGCTTCTGCGAAAAATGCTTCCTGTCTTTCAGGTTGATTGTTTTGTGGGAGTCGATGCCCTTTGGAGGGACGCTAATTAGAGTACACGTAGTGGCTGTGGTTTAAACCCAAAATCGCGGGAAGGTGCTTGCTCACATGGAAGTCTGATTTTTCACCTTCGGGGAGAGTTTGGGCTGTGAGGGAGTACCTAGGTGCTGTTGCTATTCGACAGATGCTGCTCGATTCGAACTGCAGCGGAGGTTAGATAGGTCCAGTCCTCAAACAAGGGACGAATGTGTAGGCCTCGACGGGTCTGCTACATTCAAAGTTGCTACCTGTGTGTGCAAATGAATTCTAACTCACACAGGGGCATTTGGTAAGTGCTTAATATGAACTCACCAAGCGGTTTGGTTTGACTGTAGTGGGTAAGGTCGTAAGACCTTACAAAACAAATCCTGTATATCTGGAGAATGGCAAGAGCCAAAGTTTCCAAATAAGTACACACATTTAGGTTATCAATGCACAGCATCCCACAAAATGTGGGCGGGATTTTAAATTTTTGGACTGTCATATGACCTATGGTTATTCCATATATGTATATCAAAAGATCGGAAATCTTTAGTAAAAAATATTTTCTGAAAAACTCGGAAAAATAGGTTCAGATACGAAAAAGTTATGACCAAAATAAATTTTTTTTAAAAACAGATTATCGGGAACCATAGATTTTTCCGGGTCCATGTTTTAAAGCCCAAATATCTGACAAATTTCTTCTTAAACACGTCGGTAAATAATCTGTCAAATCGGTTAAAAAATCAAAATACTGAAATATTATGACAGTAACGGACTGTAGTATCTTTCAGAAGTATTTTGTTCAGTCATTTTTAAATAAATAAACATTTAAAATTCCAAGCAAATTAATTATTAACTGATTCTAACATTTATTCAAAAAACTAAGTGCAGTCAATATTGTCCGTTGATTAAGTTAATTTCTGCTTTATGTTAAATTAAATGAAAATGTAATTTAAAGTAAAGAATAGTTCATTTAATTTTTACTGTCAAAAACTCCATCGCAAATTCCGTAAAAACAATTGAGTTTTCAGTTATTTTATATAAATTAACTATTAAAAAATTAACTGAATACTCCGTAAAAAGCAAAGGAATATTCAGTTATTTTCAATAAATTAACTATCAAAAAATTAACTACATATTCCGTAAAAACAAAGGAATATTCAGTTATTTTATGTAATTTAACTACCAAAAAATAAATGTTTACTTATCTTTAAAAAACAATGTGCTTGTTTTGGGTAACAAATTCCCATTTTCTATTTATTAAAATTATTGAGTTAAATAACAACATAAGATTTTTAAAGTAAAATAATTGCTAAGCCATATCGGGCATGTTGCTGGTGTCTTATAATTGAGATTTCTTCTGTAAACAAACGAGGTCAGTACAAAAAAAGTAAAACAAGCGTGTGTAACAGAGTAAATAAACAATTAATGCTCTCTCTCTCTCGTTAGAAAAACAAGCGGACAGGTGTCTGTGTGGTATTTTTTAGAAATTCGGTTCTTTTGTGAAGCAAACGAAAATTACTGAATTTAATAAAACAACTGACTAATTTTTTTTAAAAACTCATAATAAAAGTAAAAGTAATGTTTTTCTCGCTTTTCATTGCAAAAGAAACATAAGGTGGTATATATATAGAAAACATAATAAAATAATAAGTTGAAAAAAAAACAAATGAAAATGTATTATAAAATATGCTAGAGTGTTCGATTATGGACCAGTGTGCAGAGACAAAATATTGCACTATTTGTTTATTTTGTAGTTGAATTTGTTATTAATAAATCTAATAAATAAACTTAAAAAAAAAAAAAAAAAAAAAAAAAAACAACTGAATATTTCTTTGTTTTTACGGAATATTCAGTTAATTTATATAAAATAACTGAATTTTTTTTGTTTTTACGGAACATGGGGTTGAATTTTTGACAGTAAAAATAAAAGAACTATTCGTTAAAAGTAAATGAAAAATATGTAGACCGGTTTTTAACTGAATTTTCATTTATTTTTTTTAACAAATTCAGTTAATTTTACTTACAGAATATTGTGAGTGTACATATATAAATATATTTAGATATACTACGTACATATATATAAACTTCTTTTCTTTCCCAACCTGGGTGAAGGGTATATAAGATTCGGCACAGCCGAATATAGCACTCTTACTTGTTTCTCAATAAACTTGTTTTTAAATATTTTATTATAGTAAGTGAACTTCGTTTTTTTTTCAATTCCATCTTAATAAGCTTAATAAGGGGAAATCGGATAATTCAAATTTAATTTAAATATTTTCTATGTATAAATCAGAGGTCAGCAATGAGTATTGAAAAAGTAAGTAAAGCTGAATCATGACTCATAATTTCTCGTACTTATAAACACTCATGCTTATCGCAATGTTTTTCAAGCTCATATTCGCTCAGAAGTTTGATGTTGTTCATCGTACTCATAATAAGCAGCATTTGTTGTGATCGATTTAGATTCAACTTAACTCAATGTGTATAGGCAAGCCAAATGCGAGGCTGCCCGATTTGTCCCCGAAATACCAAAGTGACGATTTGGAAATTACTGTTTACTAAAGTAAATGGATGAGCTGAATGAGCTGAATCAATGTGCATATTTTTGGGATATTCACAATCATGATATGTTGTCATAATGTTCTAACATTTTACAATAGTTTAAAAAAATTATTGCTGCTTTGTAAACCAGAAGTATAGAACTTTGCATGCTATATTTATTGTGCTGTCGTAGTTAATTAAAAGATTAGATTTTGTAAGCCGTCGCCGTTGATAGTATAATTTAATTCGCCTAACATCCGTATTTAACCTGCGGCTGGCAATTTTTTCAACAAATCACTTGCGGCGTCAAATTAGATCGGCTTAGGACTCTGCCGCTTGGTAAACAAACATAATAAAATTTGTTCGTGATTTGCTTGTAAAAAATGGAAAATATTCAGGTAAGATCTAATTCAATTTATAATTTTATAATTTTATTTTAGGTAAATATTTATTTTTTATATATGTTTTAAATCAGCTGATTTAAATTTAAAATACCAAACTGAATTATTAGGGGTTGTTCACAACAGTCGTATTTTTGCATGTTGCACAAAAAAAAAATAATTTTCCCAATTCAAACAAAAAATTTGTAGAATCAAAACATTTTTTGTCTGAAATCGGTCCTACAAACAAATTGGCATATCCAAACAATTTAATTGCATTTTGTTTACTGAAAAAAACACTTATTTTTTCGAACAAATAATTTAACTTAATCAAACAAAATTTTAACTAAAGTGAATATAAATTTCAAACAAATAATTTTGCTAAATCAAACAAAAATTTTTTGCACAAGCAATGACGCGCATACAAGCGATCACTGAAGGAGAAGAGAAGATGAAGGCAGAGCAAAGCGGCGGCTGGCTTTGAGACACATTTTTTTGTTGGAATAAATTTTGAATGAAGTCTTGTTTATACACACAATGTTTTTCTTCATCACATACTGTTGCTGTTTCCTTTCCTTGGCTCGACTCGATATGTTTATCGTCATCATTCCATTTTTGTATTTAATGTATTTAACTAAACCATTTTAAAAAATTGAATACGGGATTTTTGCTTTTCATTCTTTTTTACAAACCTTGAAACCAACAAAAAACAATTAATTTTTTTTCTTATATTGTTGTTGATATTTCTGTTGTTTGGAAAGAGTGAAACGTTTTTTTACTTGCTATTGGTTTTGTTTTTTCCTACAAACCTCGTCACGCTATTTTATCATCTTTATTATTGTTGTACTTTTTTAAAGCGTCCAAAGATAGACTTTATGTGTTTTGTGTTTTTGTTCTTTTGATCAAACAAAAAAATGCAAAAAAACGACAACATTAAAGAGTGTTAAATATTTCATACAAAATTTAAAAACTTGAAACCAATAACGCGTGTATTATATTTTTGAATAGTTGTCAACATTTTTATTGGTAAAATAAAAGTCAAACAAAAATATTAATTGAATCGTTAAAAAATTTGTAGAAATTAAAAATTTTTTCAAACAAGCGTTTGTTTGAAAATAATTCGGCAATAATTTTTTCTGTGTATATTGTTGTTCTTGCTTTAGTAACTTTATCTTCTTGATTTATTATTTGATTGTTGTTGTTATGGAAACAATAAAATTCTTAATAAGCATTTGTTGCTAAGAAATTCCTTTAAATATTATTTGCAAAAAAAAAAAATCAAATAAAAAGTGAACAATAGTTTCACCGCTACAACATTGTCTGCTTAAGTTTGTGCAGCAGGGATGGTATAACTTTCATTGACTTACTATAACTAGGGCAAATTTTTTTAGATGTTTGCTTAAATAAATTGCAAATTTTACGAGATATAAAAAACAAATGTTTTGTTTTCATATTATGCCAATACTTTCCAGTCAACATTTCAACTAAAATATGTGAAATGCGCATAGGAATAGCTTATCCTTCAACAATAAATGTTAGTGTTTTGTCAAGAATACAAATTGGGAATTAAGTACGATGAACAAAATGTTTTAAATTAAAATAATAAAAGTTGGTTTTCTTTAATCGACCTTTTCTTTATAGAATTTCAAAGAAATAAATGCTCAAGCTCGAGGTCATAAGTTTTTTTAAATAAATTTTATTTATTTTAAATACATCCAATATTTCGATATTCCTTGAATATCATCATCAGGGATAGTCTAAAACAATATACATAAGTTTATAAAACATCAATACAAACAACAAATTACACAAAATTCAAACAGTTATAACTAAAACAACAAGAACTTACTAAATTATTAATAAAAAATCACAAGAAACTTTTTTCTATTCTCTATGTTTGTAGTGTTTACTACCATTGTCATGATTGCACTAAATTTGAATATTGATTCTTCTTATTAACTAGATATCTATATTGTTTTGCACAGCCACTCTCTACATCGCTCTTAAAATTCATAGTTGTTGGTATGTTGATAATGTTCAGCATCTCCAACATAAAGCGTCGTTTGTAATTTTGTTCTTGTTGTAATATTCGTACATCATTAAAATTTGGAGAGTGATTTGTACTGGCACAATGGGCTGATAGTGCAGTTTTTTGTGATGAAATATTTAAATTGCGTTGATCAGATTTATGGCCTGATATTCTAGTTTTAAGTTTATTTTTAGTAGTCCCTACATATACTTTATTGCAATTTTCACCATTCTTCCCGTTGCATGGTATTTTATACACAACATTAGCTTTATCCAATATTTCTACTTTGTCTTTAGTATTGCTAAATAATTGTCCGAGATTGTAGTTTGTTTTATGAGCCATTCTATATTTTTCGGCATTATGTACTCGGGATTTTTCAATTCTTTCGGACAGATCTGGAACATATGTCAACGATTTATATATGGTCGGGGATTCCTTATTTACATATTTACGTGTCTTTTGTTTTTGAAAATCTTTTATAAGTTTTGTTGCAATTTTTGTCGGGAAATTGTTATTGTGCAACATGTCTTTTATCTTTTTAATGTTGTCGTTGTGAAATTCTTCGTCGCTAATATTTAAAACTCTCCTTATTATGTTTAAGGCTGTATTAATTATTATTCTTTTGGGATGTTTCGAATAAAAATTAATTATTCTACCAGACGCGGTTGGTTTTTGATACCAATCTATTTTAATTTTATTATTTTGCCGTATTACTAAGGTATCCAGATATGGAAGTCTGCCGTCAATTTCTTTTTCTATTGTAAATTTTATATTATGATGGAATTTGTTCAGACAATTCATTATTTCCTCTATTTGATTTTCCGTACCTATGCTAAATAGATCATCTACATATTTCGTCAATATTTTTGGTTTCTGCGTCAAGTTTTCTATACAAGTGTCCAGGAGTTTCTCCATCACGATATCAGCAACAATCGGTGATGCTGGTGATCCCATGGGTAGGCCTTTCTTTTGAGAGAATATTTTATCGTTGTATTTAAAATATCTATTTTCTTTAATACAAAATTTAAGTATGTTCAAAAATTGTGTCTTTGACATATCAGTGAAAATTGTAATTTCATTCCATCTCTCTTCAATTATTCTTAACGCTAGATCGACTGGTACACTTGGAAATAACGACACTACATCAAACGAAAATAATCTTTCATCGTCTTGTAAAGTCAAGTCTTTAATCTTATCCCTAAATTGCACAGAATCCCTTACGTTGTATTGTGATTTCTCCGTAATTTTCTTCAGAATATTGGTCACGTATTTGCAAAGTTGACTCGATGGAGCATCTACACTAGAACATATTGGTCTTAATGGATAGTTTTCCTTGTGGATTTTGGGCAGTCCATAAATTCTTGGTGCTGTAGCCGTGTCAGTTTTAAGTTTTCTTCTCTCTATTGGTGTAATTATTCGGTTCGCAAAAAGGTCTTCTACGATATCATTATTTTTCCTTTGTAGTATACTTGTTGGGTCCCTTTTTAATCTCTGATAGGTCATTATATCACCTATTATATCATTCATCCTTTTGTTGTAGTCATCCTTCTCCATTGCAACAGTTACATTGCCCTTATCAGCGTTTAGGATTAAAATATTTCTATTACGTTTTAGAAAATCTTCTGTTTGCTTCACTGTGTTCAACATAAACCTATCTCTACTATTGATGCGTGTCTTATTCAAATGGTTATCGATTACAGTTATCATTTTCGTTCGTGCTATCTCCTGTTCCTCTCTATCTTCTATAGTTTGGATGAAATCCTCACCTTCCGCTATGATTTTCAGCATAGGAAATTTTTCCTTTATCATTGGTAAGGCATGTTTTTTACCTAATGATAAAACCCACTGTATGTCGTCAGGAATGACCGTTGTAGTTTTATTCACAAACCACTTTCTGTTGACCTTTATGTCTAATTGTTGTCTGTGCGCCTCTATCAGTTTTTCAAATTTTATTCTATTTCTTTCTTTTATCTTTTTGTTAGTGGATTCAGTTAAGACCCCATCCATCCTCCATAGTTCTTCTATTTCATGTTGTGTTAGTTGAGTTTCTATTTTCGTCTTAAGTTCATCCTTTTCTTTTTCATTATAATTTAGAAGTTCGTGTTTTTGTCTTATAAGTAAATTCAGAATCTTGTCGTGAAAGTTCTGTAAGTGTTTTTCTAGTTTTTGTTGTACCGTGGATTTAGTACTAGTATTTTTGTCGAAAATACTGTTGACGTTCTTTGTGCAATTTGTAATAAAGTTTGGTATAATACCTGTATTTCTGCAACGTATCAGGAATGTAATTGATGACCTTAGTTTCAACGTTTTTTCCTTTATTGTTTTGTGTTTATTGATGTTCGTCCTCATGAAATTATTCTTCTTAAATTTATTGTAGACCATTTTTGATGTTAATTCGGCGTGCTCTCCGTTTTTTTATAATAAAAGTTGGTTTTCTTTAATCGACCTTTTCTTTATAGAATTTCAAAGAAATAAATGCTCAAGCTCGAGGTCATAAGTTTTTTTAAATAAATTTTATTTATTTTAAATACATCCAATATTTCGATATTCCTTGAATATCATCATCAGGGATAGTCTAAAACAATATACATAAGTTTATAAAACATCAATACAAACAACAAATTACACAAAATTCAAACAGTTATAACTAAAACAACAAGAACTTACTAAATTATTAATAAAAAATCACAAGAAACTTTTTTCTATTCTCTATGTTTGTAGTGTTTACTACCATTGTCATGATTGCACTAAATTTGAATATTGATTCTTCTTATTAACTAGATATCTATATTGTTTTGCACAGCCACTCTCTACATCGCTCTTAAAATTCATAGTTGTTGGTATGTTGATAATGTTCAGCATCTCCAACATAAAGCGTCGTTTGTAATTTTGTTCTTGTTGTAATATTCGTACATCATTAAAATTTGGAGAGTGATTTGTACTGGCACAATGGGCTGATAGTGCAGTTTTTTGTGATGAAATATTTAAATTGCGTTGATCAGATTTATGGCCTGATATTCTAGTTTTAAGTTTATTTTTAGTAGTCCCTACATATACTTTATTGCAATTTTCACCATTCTTCCCGTTGCATGGTATTTTATACACAACATTAGCTTTATCCAATATTTCTACTTTGTCTTTAGTATTGCTAAATAATACGACAAGATTCTGAATTTACTTATAAGACAAAAACACGAACTTCTAAATTATAATGAAAAAGAAAAGGATGAACTTAAGACGAAAATAGAAACTCAACTAACACAACATGAAATAGAAGAACTATGGAGGATGGATGGGGTCTTAACTGAATCCACTAACAAAAAGATAAAAGAAAGAAATAGAATAAAATTTGAAAAACTGATAGAGGCGCACAGACAACAATTAGACATAAAGGTCAACAGAAAGTGGTTTGTGAATAAAACTACAACGGTCATTCCTGACGACATACAGTGGGTTTTATCATTAGGTAAAAAACATGCCTTACCAATGATAAAGGAAAAATTTCCTATGCTGAAAATCATAGCGGAAGGTGAGGATTTCATCCAAACTATAGAAGATAGAGAGGAACAGGAGATAGCACGAACGAAAATGATAACTGTAATCGATA
>OX439141.1:92892653-93044514 GCA_949318255.1 Pollenia labialis
CTCTAATTTTCTTCTGTTTTATTTTTCAAAAAATTTGTTAATTGATTTAATTAAATATAGCTCAGGTTCTGACATTTCCCAACAACAATTCTATTTGTTTATTTTAGTTTTTTAAAAAAAATCAATAAAGATTTTAATTCAAAATTTATTTCAAAGTAACTAAAATTATAATTAAATCAAAATTATATTGTAAATTTTCTTTCAACAAAAAAAATAATTGATTCAATTATCACATTAATAAAATTTAAATAATTTTTGAACAATTTAAAGCAACCCATTAAAGATATTCAGGCTTATTATGAAAATGGGGCGTTCAAATAAAAAAGCATATTGAAGAAAATCATCTTCAGTGATGAGTAGGAAGATCTTTTAGTCGACTTTTTATTATGAATAGTTGCTATTTAAAAAAACTGTGAGAATGTTGGGTGGATTTCATTATTTGTATTTTTATTTCTACTATATAAATTATAACAGTGTTTTTTTTCGTTTTTTTAAATTGATCGAAGTTGCTTGGAAATTTTAATAACAAATTTCAAAATACTAGATATTTTTTTTTTATTACTAAAACAATTTTCGATTTGAATTGTGTGGGAAAAAAATTCTGAAATAAATAAGATTATTTTAACGTCAATGTTTTTTTTAAATTGTTTTTGCAAATTAATATTTTTCGATTGCAACTAGTTTAATTGTTTTATTGTTGCAACAATCCAAGCATTTCGCCAATTAAAAGGTAAGAAGTTGTAAATTGTATTTAAGGGGTATTTACATTTACAAACTTTTTCAGTGTGCATTGGGAAAAAGGAGGAAACTCAAAAATCCGCCGTTACTAAAACTTGCATAAGGAAAGTCCACACGTATAATACGGTACTCCTTAATAGGAAGACAATTTTTGAGGAAGATAATAAAAGAAATCTCACCCAACCAAACGCACCCAATCGAATCGTTCATTTTAATAATTTTAAAAGGACTGAACATTTTATAAAGTATATACGTTTTTTTATGGTCAGGGCCTATCGGGCCAATACCGATATGTCCATCAAATTGCAAAACGCCAAAAAAAAATAGTCGTTTATAGACATAAACGTACAATTTTAAAAGATCAGTAAAAATATGTATCCATTGGTTTGCTTATATTTAATTACTTAAGTGCGTTAATTTACTGTATTTATCTTTATTTTGTTTATTTAACGATGGTTTCCTGTTGTTATATCAACATCCTTTTGTTTCCTGTTAATTAATTTCTAAGAAGTAATCCATAATTTGAGTGAAAATTTAACAGCATTTTTAACATCAAATCATCGCAGACAACAGGCATGGCGTCTACTTAAGGTTTAAATAAAAATGGTGAGTTCATTAGAATTTTTTACTTTAACTTAATATAAATTTTCACTCAAACAATTTTTCCTAATAATTTAAAAAAAAAAAATATTTCTGATTTATCTTATACATATATACACACAAACATAATTTCAAACCTTTAATTTTAAATGGAAGGAATTTACATTTCTTATTTCTTTAATGTTAATAATAATTTATCAATTTGGAGTTTTCTTATTTTAGCATTAATATTTAATTAATAATAACACTAAAATTAATTACTTTATTACTATTATTAAAAGAATAGTTATATTAGTTTAGGATGAAATTAATAAAAAATTTCAAGATTCCGATATGAAATGCTTAAGTTTTTATTCTATTCTATGAAAAGTTAAGGTCAATTGTAGGTGAGTCAAAATAGGGCTATTTGGGAATTTATTTTAAACAAAGATAGCATGGCTAGGGAGGGTAATGAAATTGACGGAGGTTATAACAACAAAACCTCTTGAACTAAGCAGATACTTTAAAGATTCTTTTATTTATTTTGTTTGTTTTATTATTATGGATTTTTATTAGTTGGTTAATAGACTTTAATATTTACAGCTACCTAAATTTTAAATGAATGTTCGAACCATAGTCTAACTAGAAAGAGGAAAGAACCACCCTCATTTCGACGAGCACGGCCGGTAACTATAGCTAGCAAGTGCTCTTTATAGTTAGGGCCTTTTGTGGCTTGGTTCGTTACAAAACCCGGTTTTCGGTTAAGCATTTTAAAAAGAATCGGTTAACCGGTTTTAATTCAAATACATAAAAATACATAAATCAAATAAGTTATTTAGAATAAAAAGTAATTTCAATTTTTGGGAATACAAAATTTAAATTTTCAAAAGATTTTGTTATTCGTGCTCAATTCCCAGTTTTTATTATTGATAAAAACACTTGAAATTTATTGTTGATGGGATAAGCTATTCCTATGCGCATTTCACTGGTTGCTTAGGCCAGATCATCAGGAAACTTCATCCATAAAGATTTTAGAAAAACTAAAGATATTAAACCAAATAAAACTGTTAAGCTTATCCCATCAACAATAAATTTCAAGTGTTTTTATCAATAATAAAAACTGGGAATTTAGCACGAATAACAAAATCTTTTGAATATTAAGAATAAAAACAAAAAAGTTCATGAAGGAAAGGAACCATCAAAATAAATAGATAGGACTTAAGAAACCATTAAATACTGTTTGCGCTAGCCTAACGTTTTGCAAAAGCACACAATTCTTTAAGAAAACTAGTGGTTACGTGTAGGACGTCAAATATTTATTAGGTGTGAACATAGGTGTAGAAATTTTGAAAAGCTTATATTGCTTATATTGTTTTTTTGACTTTTGTTACATTTTGTTTTGATTTTTTTTATAAAAAGATTATTTGGAAAAATATTCAATTAGAAAAATACTTAAATTACGGGTACATTTATAACAAAAGGAATGGTTTATTTTACTAACATGACCGGTTTATTCGTTATTCGAAAAATGGATATTTTAAAATATTCCACTTGGGCAAAACTAAAATAACCGGTTAAGACCGGTCAAATACTATTCGATCGATCTACCTTGTGATGAGGCTGCATTTGGGCGAATGACAATCCAAGAGTGATTGTCGAAAAACCAATGCATCCATAGAGAGTAACTGTTTGGTGAGGTTTACGACCAGATGCTGTCGGTCCGTTTTTTTTTCCAAAATGTGGCCGGTCAGGCAGTTACTGTGAATGGTTTTCGCTATCGAGAGATGATAACAAACTTTTCATGGCCCGAACAACAAATGGCCGTGTCATCTCACGTGGTGGCGGTGTCAATTAGCGTTACTGCAATGGGATGTGTTCTGACGAAATTAGGGATATAGTTCTCGAAAACCGTACGTTTGCTCGTAATGCACGTTTTCCTTCAAGAGGCCATACTTTTGTAGTCGCTTGGCAGGTGAATCGTACAACGCATTACAGAGAATATTCGTTTTTTTCCAGGACTGTTCGTATGTGGAATAACTTTCCTGCTGAAGTCTTCCCTCTTACTTACAACATGAATAAGTTCAAGTCGAATTTTCTCAAACACTACTCCCTCTATCCTGCTTCCCATAACCTATTTTCCTAGTTCCAACAATGCAATGCATTAGTAGGGGTCATCCCCTGAGTGCTGGTCCTTTCAAAAAAAAATTTATTTACCCATTTAAGAAACAGGGTATAAATTGAAAACTAATTTTAAGTTAACAAGTCTTTGATGAGCAATGTAAAATTTTAAAATTTGTATATTGCAAGAGGAGGTCTTTTAGATGTTTAGTAGTGCAATTTAAATCGTCTAACGCCAATGTAAAAGAACGTTATTTGCTAGATTTCAAGTGGGTTTTGTTTGCAGTGTAAATATGTCTGTACATTTGTAAGGTCCATTTAAGTCTTAAGTTGTTTTTTTTTACAACGGTTTTGTTCTTTTTTATCAGAAACACAAAAAGTTTTAATTCGCACAAGAAAAAAAATGGATTTTACTCTAAATTTCGCAACACAAACGGAAGTTAAACTGTAGACGGATTCAGCGCAACAGCAGAGAAGAGTTAAAAACTGTGTGTTTTCTTTTCAATGTGTTTTTGTATTATTGTGTAAGAATGGATCGGTGAATGTAAAAATGTTTGTTTATTCTACTCAACTGTGATGAGTGGCTGTTAGAACAAACCCTTTTTTGTATTTGCTTTAATTCAATGTGTATGAGTGAATGTGTGGCTAAGGGAGGATGTGAATTAAGAGTGTGTATGGTTTCATGATGAAACATGCTTTAATTCTAGTTTACAAATTTTCTACAAAACAAGTTTTCAGTTGCTGTTTTCGCTGTCGTTCTTAATTTTTTGGCTGCAACAGTAAAAATCTGTTTTGTTTACACGTTTTGTAAAGTATCTTAGTATGCGAGTGCGTGTTGAAAGACAAGAATGCTTATGTGGACGGATTTTATCATCATTCATACAAATATTTTTTGCATGAATACTCAGTATTTTTTTTTCTGCACAAAAGTGTAGTTGTCCTTAAAAATGTGTCATAGTTTCACTTCATTGTTGTGCAATACAATAAAAACGTTATCAAGTAAAAACAACAAACAGGATTATGTTGCAAAAGGATATCACAACTTAAACCTGTAGTGAAAACGTTCACATTGAAATTTAAGCTAGACTTTCGATGAACGGATAAACAGCTTAAAAGTGATTTAATCGAAATTTTTATGAAGTAGCAAAGACGAATGCAATTAATGGCAATAAAATTTGCAGATATTTGATTTTGTTTTTCGTTAGTAACGTAAGTAAAGTTTCAAACTAATAATTTTTAATGATCTTTGTTTTGCTCGAGCAAAATCGGAAATAATATCGCAGATTTCGATATAAAACTGGCAGACTTTAATAATACAGTATTTACCGCTTATGTGCACAACGCATACCAAATGTTAACATTTTTGGTTGCTTTTTAAAATTCCTAATCCTAAAGCAAATGCCTAAATGAATATCCGGCATTTTCACAGCACAATATAAGACAATATTAAAACATTAAAAAAATTTTCATATAAGTATCTTTTGAAACTTGAACAATTTACAATTTAACTTTTAACCCTTAAATCCCCCTTGTGTAAAAAAATTAATAATTTTTACACAATAAACCAGCAAATTTTTGAGGCACACAAAAAAATGTTTGACTTTGTTAAAAATATAAATTTAATACTGAAAACACATTGTTTTACTTAAGTTTGTGTGCAGTATACTTAGCAATTATTTTAAATTAAATAACACTCATACGTCTTGCTACCAAATTTCATAGAAGTTCAACCCAAACACATACGTATACTCATTATTAATTCTAGTATCTATTTTTATGTGTTTGTCACTGTGTAGATTTATTTAACTAAAAACAACTGACATAACTAAATCAAATATTACTCTGTCAGTTAAAAGAATTCAAAGACTGTTTTAATTCCTAAGTAATTTTTTCTTTTTGTGTGATTTCGTAAATCATCATAATTTTTTTTAGTTTGCAGACACGCATACTCAAATAAAAATGCATTGTCTGCAATGTATTTAGTAGCCGTTGTTGTTTATTCATTTAAGATATTTTCCATTCTGGTTGTTCTAAACTCATGTACATACATAAGTTGATAAAAAATAGTAGACATTGTCAAATACCCTTTTAGTAATTTTTAGTATATACATTGGGTTTTTCGTCGTATTTGTAACAGCTAAAAATATATATACGAAACTTCACAAAGTAATTCCAGTAAATTTTTGAACAAGGTACCACATTTTTTTCTAGTTCATTTAATCGGCCAAGAATTGACATTGTTGGAGATCAGTTCCGTAAAAAAATAAGCAACATAATATGGAACATCTTTCTATTTGTTATGTATAATGTATAAAAAATTGCCATTCGGACACAAGAGAACGGTGTAATGGAATTATTTTCTTTTTTCCGCTAACTGATCTGGCAAACATGATTTTATCAATAGGATATTGTGGCATTTCTGATTTTATGCAAAAATAAAAGTACATGTATAAAGAAAATTGTAAAACGAAACTCAATATAGTTTTGAGGAAAATTGGGAAACATGATTATAATTATCATTTCAATCCGTACACATATCTAATAATATTGTTGTAGAAAACATTTAGATTAGCTTTGCTTTGATTAGATTTAAGCAGGAACAAGGTGCGATTTTGCAAGCAGTTGCCTTATATTAATAGGAGTATAGTACTGTGACGACCTTAGACTCCTCAACTTTGTGAATGTTTGACCTACAAGTGTATTAACATGGTTTGTCATTAAGAACTAAACCAAGGATTTTGGCAGCATTAACAATAGTGATTTCTTCACCATTTATTAAAACATCAACATTAGGAATACGATTAATTGTTTTCTTACTCATTAAGATACACTTTAAGATACACTTCGTGGGTTTAAACAAACTCCATTTGAAGTTGCTCAGCGGTAAATTTTGTTCTGATCGTCATTAAGCTTAGAAATATTTTCAGCAACAGAAATGACAGGACTGCTAAAAGACAACTGCACATCGTCGGCATACGTATGAATCTTGCAGTGTAATAGTTGGTTTGGTAAGTCATTTGCATAAATAGAAAAGAGGAATGGTGCAAGGATTGACCCTTGAGGTACTCCTCTAGATACATTTAATACCGATGTTTTAAGAAAATAGTGCCGTGGTCAACCGTGTCAAAGGCTTTAGAATGAACAAGAAAAACCAAGAAATTTATTTGTTTTTCATCCAGTTCACGTCGTATAAATTCAATTACATCCAGTAATGCAGAAACACAGCTATGATTTTGGCGAAATCCAGTTTGCTTATCAGACAACAAATTGATAGTTTTTATATGTAACGACCTTTAATTAAAAAGGGGTATTTCAAGGACCTTGGATAGAAAGCACAAAATATCAATTGGCCTGAACTCTGAGTAATTTTTTCATATTGGTACTATTTTCGCGTATTTCTATTTTAAAGGAAAAGTGCAAGTAATTATGATGGTGTTGAACAAATGTGTGAGCTGGATTACAAGGGCCAATCTGCATTATAAACTAATTAAAAAAATTATATATTTTTCTATTTTTGAAGTGTTTTGGTTTTTTTTAGCTACCTTTTCTTTTAATAAACATAAAAATAAATGACAAAATATTTTTCCATTTTTCTTTGCGTTTTAACTTAAACAAAAGCTTATTTTGATAAAAAAAAGTGATTAGATTATTAACCTTTAAATGACCCTTAAGTGAAAAACTACGCAAAGGGTTCACTAAAGAAACTTCTTGAATTTGTAAGCAAAATCAATTACGTACTGAAAACACATTTTTTTAATATAAAATATATTTTTGTAACGAAATATTTTAGAACTTACGAAAGTTGCCCTCGTGTGTGGTTTTCCACACAACTATAGTTTCTATGTAATTTGCATTAGAGACAAAATTTTCGGTCGGCAAGTAAGTATAAATATTTTTGATATTGTTGCGAACTGTATGCAAGGCATGATTTATAAAGTAAGTAATTTTCCACTGTTTTATGTGCAAAATTTGGCCCAACATTTTTGGCTCTTGGGTAAAAATGTGGGAGCATTTAAGGCCAAACTGCCATATTGGGGTTGTTTTAATTTTTTATTACTAGTATCATTGGTGTGTTAAAAGGGCCAAAATGCACTATGTTGGTCTTTTTATAATTTTTCTTATACATTTGAACGTTTAGATGATAATGGTGCTGCTGAAGGACCCCACCAATTCTATAGTCATACACTACTTGTTTGCTGAACGATCCATGTAAATCTTATAAATATGATTTTAAACATCAGATTCACCCTTTCTACGCACCTGCGTCGATATATAAGTGTTGGTGTCTGGCTGGTGTAAACACAGATTTTGTTCCTTCGTGTGGAACGGGATTTCATGATGTCATCTGGCAACCCATCATTAAGTCTGTGGCTCAGCTGTGCTATTAACGCCACCTGCAGAATGAATTCGCTGTTTTTTACTCACTACATAAAACTTCTACCAGCCAGACGCCGGCCAATAATAAATAAAAAGTACTAATTAAATTAAAGTCAATTGATAAAATTATATTGTGCCAAACTTAAATAATAAAAAAAAACCAAATAGAAAAAGAATAAAAGTGAACGTTAATCATACAAAAACTGAAAAAGGAGTGAGTTTTCTTTTTTTGGACACAACAGAACAACAACAACAGGGACACTTGAGCCGTCAGAAATAAGGGTTGGTTTTATATGAGCCACAAGTGTGCGAGACACGACCTGCCACAATTGAGCCACTGGGAACAAGGGTTGTTTTCAGAGCAACAAGTGTATACCAGAGATTTCTGACCTGCCTCAACCAGCCAAGTCTTGAGGCCTTCGGACGACACGTTTTTCTTTGAGCCATAGTCCTTGCGCCTTTTTCGTCAGAACCAGGTAACCCATTATACACCCCAACATTTTGGTCCTTCGCCCGTAAGGAATATTAAAAGGTACGTACTCTGTGGAATTTAAAAAATTACATGCATATATTGTGTCGCGCCATATTGTGTCTCAAAGAAGTGAAGTTACGTCGCGCCAAAAATAAAACTTCACAATTTTTTAAGAGCCATCTTTTTTTACTCGCCAGTTCTACCCGTTACTCGTCGAATTGTTGGTATTTATTTTGTAGCCCAATAAATATTTGTATCTATTTGTAAATTAAATAAAGGGAAAAATCAAACAAAAAATTTTTTTTTTGCCTTGATTTGTTTTATTTTCATAAATAAAAGAAAAAGTGTTGCCAGCGCGTGAATTTTTTTTCAATAAATTTTGCTGGGAATTTTTATTCTAAAGACAACTCACATATTTTGTTGATCGGTAGAACAAGCGGAAAATAAAAATATGACGACTTTTGAAAAATTCATTCGTGCAGCTGATGAGCTAACTAATTTCGAGGCAACGTTAAAAAAGGAAGACTTTTCCATATATACAAATGAGGCGATAGAGTTTGAAAGAAGTGACTTGGAAGAGATTTGGGGGAGATACAAAAAAGTGTTTGAAGAGTGTTCCGCAGCCACGATAGAAATTAAAAAAGAGTTTGTGGCAGTGCAGACAAAACATCCACAGGTTCGAAAAACCTACGTGCGATGTATAAACATTCTTGCAAATGCAAAACAGAAATTAGACGATGAGAAACAAAAAAGTAAGGAAGCAGTGGCTTCCCACATTTGTTCTGTACCTGTACCCCCATGTGATACTGGCGTTTTTCATGGCGATTACGTATCGTGGCCCACCTTTAGGGACATGTTTACGGCAATCTACATAAATAATTCTAGACTTAGCCCTGTAGAAAAGTTGTTTTATTTATTTCAAAAAACAGATAATGAGGCACGGGATATAAATAGAAATATTGCCCTCACGGCAGAAAATTTTGAAATTGCGTGGGGAAATTTAAAATCACAATATGAGAATAAACGAGTTTTAATAAATAGTCAGCTTAAGACTTTGTTTAATTTGGCTCCATGTCAACGAGAAACGGCTTCAGAGATAAAAAGGCTCCAAAGGGAGATTAACAATTGTATTTCGGTGCTAAAATTATATAAAGTAGATATTGCCTCATGGGACCCAATTTTTGTTTTTCAATGTTCGTCTCGGCTTTCAGAAAATACTTTACATCTGTGGGAGCAATCGGTAAAAATTAAAACAGAGGTTCCCAAATGGGAAGAATTAAATAATTTCTTAACCGATAGATTTCATGCCCTTGAAAGTGTTTCTGACATTATAGTAGCGAACAATGTAGCTGCCAGTGGTTCCCAAGCAGGCCCTTTAAATAATAGCAATATTTCTACAAAAGTTAAGCAGTTTAAGGCTCATCACACAAAAGTTGACTCGAGCTCATGTAAATTGTGTAAAGAGAGGCATAAGATTAGTGTTTGTAATAAATTTTTGAGCATGGATTATAAGAATCGTGTTTCAACATTAAAAAGATTTCGTTTTTGTTTTAATTGTCTTACTTTGGGGCATATGTATGGGGATTGCACTAGTCCTAATAGCTGTTCTAGGTGCAATAGAAAACACCATACACTTATACATAAAGAGATAGTAAGAAATAGCAACAATAATAATCAACACCAGTCAAACACTAATTCTCAAGCTCAGAGTCAAAATAGTCAAAATCAAATACAGTCCACTAATGTTGACGGCCCTTCTGGTGTAGTTCAATCGCATCATACCTCTGTTGCAAAAAAGGTTATGTTAGCCACAGCCTGGGTTAACATTATAAGTTTTGGTTCCTGTTACAAGGTTCGTGCCCTGATAGATCCATGTTCGGATGAAAGTTTTGTGTCAGAAAAGATACAAAGATTGTTAAAGTTGCCAACTAATCCAGTTTCTGCAGAAGTCTCAGGTTTAGGCGGAGATATAATTAGCACATCTTCTAAAATGGCAGTTTTTACTATTGTTTCTCTTTTTGATCAGAACATGTCTCTTAATATACAGGCCCTAGTTGTCCCTCGTGTAACTGGTAGTATTCCAACACATACTTTTTTGCCCCAAAAAGAGATTGAGCTGCCCAAGTTATGTTTTGCTGATGCGAAATTTTATGAAAGTAGTGAGATAGATCTGTTGTTAGGAGGTGATTTGTATCCTTCTATTCTTCGTGGCGGAGTAAGGCATGGTGTTTTTGAATCATTAGTGGCTCAAGAAACCATTTTTGGTTGGATAGTTACAGGTCCAACGCCTGCTAGAGTTTCCCCTCGAATTGTTAGTGTGTCTCATATGACAAAAGTAGCCATTGATGACCAATTGTCGAAGTTTTGGGAGTTAGAAGAAGTTTCTCATAGGCGTGTTTTATCAGAGGAGGATAAAAAATGTGAGGAGATCTACAATTCTACTACCACTAGAAACCCTGAAGGGAGATATACTGTGAGTCTACCCTTCAAAGATAGTTTGCTGTCGCTTGGTCCCAATAGGCATATAGCTGTTTGTCAATTTGTGAGAAACGAAAAATCTTTGATGCGCAATGCTGAGCGTAAGGCCCAGTACGATGAGGTCCTAAAAGAATATATAGCTCTAGGGCACATGGAAAAAGCAGAAAATGCTAGAAGTGACCCGGGTTATTATTTACCCCATCATGGCGTTTTTAAGCCTGAGAGTACAACTACTAAATTGCGAGTAGTATTCAATGCCTCGAGTCCCTCTGCAAATGGCAAAAGTTTAAATGATCTGTTGTACACTGTCCCTATTTTGCAAGCTGAAATAGTTAATCTAATTCTAAGATGGCGATTTTTTCAGTTTGTATTTAATGCAGACATTTCAAAAATGTACCGGCAAATTTTTGTAAATCCCACACATAGGCCCTTCCAAAAAAATGTTTTTCGTAGTAGTGACAGTGCGGAAATTGCTGATTACCAGCTGAAAACGGTGACTTTTGGCGTAAATTGTGCCCCATATTTGGCCCTTAGAACCATTTTGCAGTTGGCTAATGATGAAGAGCGACGGTTTCCGTTAGGCGCTAGAATCTTGCGGGAAAATATGTATGTAGACGATGCCCTAGTTGGGGCTCATTCAATTGATGATGCGTTGGTGGCACGTGATGAGTTAATTGCGATTTTGGATATGGGGGGTTTTGAGCTTAGAAAGTGGACCTCCAATTCAGAACAGATTTTAAAAAACTTGCCCCCAGAGCACTTATTAAGTTCGTCATTTTTGTCGCTGGACGAAAAAAGCACAACAAAAACGTTAGGGATTCGCTGGAATGCGGCTGAAGATGTGTTTTTCTTTGTGTGTGAAAAGATAACACTCAAAAACTCGTATACAAAAAGAGAGGTTCTTTCTACCATTGCTCGGCTATACGATCCTGCGGGTTGGTTGGCTCCAGTGGTAGTTGCAGCAAAAATTATAATGCAGAAAATGTGGCTTGATAAGATCGAGTGGGACGAAGCTATCAAACCAGTAGCTCTGCAAAAATGGCAGAATTTTGTTGCAAATTATGCGGATATAGAAAAAATTAAGCTTCCACGTTGGGTTCAATATTCGCCTGGCTGTACTATTCAATTTCACGGGTTCTGTGACTCGTCTGAGTTGGCATATGCAGCTACAATATATATAAGGGTACAGTTCGAAAATAAAGTTTTGTCTAGTTTACTCACATGTAAAACAAAAGTGGCCCCAATAAAAAAGCCATCTTTGCCTCGTTTGGAGTTATGTGGAGCAGTTCTTTTGGCAAATTTAGTCGACAGTGTGGTACCTACTTTTAACGTGAACAAGTCCCCCCTTTATTTGTGGTCCGATTCTACAATTGTCTTGGCGTGGCTTAGAAAACCTCCTTGTAGCTGGAAAACGTTTGTGGCAAATAGGGTGGCTACAATATTAGAAAAGGTGGGGAATAAAAATTGGTGTCACGTAGCGTCAGGTGATAATCCTGCCGATCTAGCAACCCGGGGCTGATCCCTGCGGATTTAAAAGATAATAGGCTCTGGTGGCACGGACCTGCGTGGCTCAACTTAGAGCAGTCTTCGTGGCCCGTAGGAGCAACCGAGTTCGAAACGGCAGAAGAGTCGAAAGGAGCCCAAGTTTTTGTTGCTAGATCGACCGATCAAGAAGACATTTTAGACAGGTTTTCAAGTTTAGCTAGAGCATATCACGTAATCGCCTACATGTTTCGATTTGTTGCCCTGACAAGTAAGAAAAGACGCGAAAAGGTCGAGTATGGTTCATTGAAGATTTCGGCTAATGAGTTGAGGTTCGTAAGAAATCGTTTATTTTATCTCTCTCAACAAATTCACTTCTCAGGGGAATTTAGCTGTCTTAAAGCAAGTAAGAAAATTGATTCACGGAGCCCCCTGTTAACACTTACCCCCTTTGTTGATAAATACAACATTATTCGGTCTAACAGTCGTCTTAGCTCTAGTACTTGTCTGTCCTACAACGAAAAGCACCCTATTATCTTGGCGTATGGCAGTAGATTGGCTCGCCTGTATGTTGAGTTCGTTCACACTTTAGTCCTGCACGGAGGCCCTCGGCTAGTCTTGAATGTGGTCCGGCAGGAGTGCTGGATCATTCGAGCAAAAAATCTAATAAAAACAGTTTGTCGTAGCTGCAAAGTCTGTGTTCTCTATCGAAAAAAGCTGCAAAATCAAATAATGGCTGCTTTGCCCCAAGAAAGAACTACCCTTTGCCGCCCTTTTACGAATACTGGCGTTGATTTTGCTGGCCCATTCGAAATAAAAAGTTTCACTGGCAGGTATTGTAGAATCTCCAAAGGCTATGTGTGTCTCTTTGTCTGTTTCGCTACGAAGGCGATTCACCTTGAAGCGGTTAGCGACTTATCTACCCCTGCCTTTCTAGCAGCCTTGGCCCGCTTCGTTGCCCGTCGTGGTTGCCCAAGCTGCATGTATTCCGACAACGGCAGAAACTTCGTTGGCGCCGCTCGAGAAATCGACGCAGACTTCGCCAAGCACGTTAAAGAGCTTCGTGACACGGCTGTAGAGAATTATGGTCACCAGCGCTTGTCGTGGCACTTTATCCCTGCTGCAGCACCTCACATGGGAGGATTATGGGAAGCAGGGGTAAAAAGCGCAAAAATGCACCTTAAAAAGTCAGCTGGTCAGCTTAAATTTACGTTCGAGGAGTTCTCAACCGTGTTGGCAAAAATAGAGGCGTGTCTCAATTCACGTCCTCTTGGCCCTATGTCAGAAAACGCTGAAGATTTGTCTGCCCTTACCCCAGGCCACTTTCTGATAGGCACAGCTATGCTTACCCCTGCGGAGCCCGAAGAGCTGTCTTCGCCCCTTAGCATGGTAAATCGGTGGCGTAAAGTTAAGGCCCTACAGCAAGAGCTCTGTCGCCGATGGAAGCAGGAGTACCTAAAAGAGCTAAATAAACGCAACAAGTGGCAACACCCTCAACTAGACCTTAAAGAAGGCGACCTTGTGGCTCTAAAAAGTGAACCCGGCTGTCCAACTGAGTGGCGGCTAGGTCGTATTGTTCGAGTCTACCACGGCAATGATGGCAAGGTGCGAGTGGCCGATCTTAAAACGCAAAGTGGCGTAATCACTCGGCCGATACACAAACTAGTAGCTCTGCCTAAATACGACACTTAAAATCCCTCGTGTTTGCTTCTTCGTTGGTGGCACTTCAGCACAGCTTACTACATAATTTCTGTGCCCGATGTATCTTCACCTATTTGATAAGGCCAACGATGGAAGCCTGGGACGATTCACGTCCAAGACACCGTGTTTTGAGTTCGTGTCCTTTGTAGAGGGAGTGGTGCTGAAGACGTAAGCAGTCCGTTTCTTGTTGCCCTTGGGGGCAAATATTTTATTTTTTTTTATCACATTATTGTTGTCTTTTTTAATTTAAATCATTGTAATTTTTTCAGTTTTAACTCTTGCTTTAATTTTTATTTGCCTTTTTGATTTTATGTTAATTTTAACTTGAATTTTTGTTGAGCCTATAATTCTTTTTTATTTTGAAATTTTATGCATTCAATTTCCTTTCCTTTTTTTATTAATTATTGTTATGTTGCACCATCGTTGCAAGGCGGGCGGTATGTTGGTGTCTGGCTGGTGTAAATACAGATTTTGTTCCTTCGTGTGGAACGGGATTTCATGATGTCATCTGGCAACCCATCATTAAGTCTGTGGCTCAGCTGTGCTATTAACGCCACCTGCAGAATGAATTCGCTGTTTTTTACTCACTACATAAAACTTCTACCAGCCAGACGCCGGCCAATAATAAATAAAAAGTACTAATTAAATTAAAGTCAATTGATAAAATTATATTGTGCCAAACTTAAATAATAAAAAAAAACCAAATAGAAAAAGAATAAAAGTGAACGTTAATCATACAAAAACTGAAAAAGGAGTGAGTTTTCTTTTTTTGGACACAACAGAACAACAACAACAGGGACACTTGAGCCGTCAGAAATAAGGGTTGGTTTTATATGAGCCACAAGTGTGCGAGACACGACCTGCCACAATTGAGCCACTGGGAACAAGGGTTGTTTTCAGAGCAACAAGTGTATACCAGAGATTTCTGACCTGCCTCAACCAGCCAAGTCTTGAGGCCTTCGGACGACACGTTTTTCTTTGAGCCATAGTCCTTGCGCCTTTTTCGTCAGAACCAGGTAACCCATTATACATTATGATTAAAATTAAACAAATCGTTCGTAAAGGTATGATTCAATTTATTGGCTTAACTGCCGTATTTCATGTAAACCGATTTAAAAGCTAGACATAATAAAATTATCAATCTGTGTACATTTTTGGTTTGACCACGCTAAAGTCAATTAAGATCACATAACAAAGTTCTTGCTGCACACCAATCATTTTTTCATTTTTTTCATTTTTTTTCATTTTTATATTTGTCTGTTATTTAAGACATCGATTTTTTTATCACTTAGAGCAACATTTTGGGTAAGAGATTAGCAATTTAATTAACTTTATTCTCCGTATTTAATTTTTTTTAATTTTGGTTGGTAGTTTAAGCGGCCAATTGTGGTGGCTTAAGCCTTAAATTAAACTGCCAACATACACATGTTTAAAACGGTTGCAAAAATATAAACAAAAAATGTTTTTTAAAAATTTTTTTTTGTTGAAAAGAACTATTACGAAATTTTAACAACTTCGATACATTTGGTAGTTAAACAGTAGATTTTACGAAATTTAACAACAACAAAATAAGTTAGAAACGAATTATGCGTTCTTAAGTAATACTTTTTCGTAACTTTAAGGAGTTCAGATAATTGTAACAGTTATACAATTACAACAATAGCACAATTGAACATTGCCCATATAAAAGCCGAACTGGGCCGATGTTAAACGTAAGTTTTTTCTGCATTTAATTTGACATTTATCAATTTCAGGCTAGCTGAATTTGAACCATGGAAAGACACACAATCGAGCAACGCGTTGATGTTATTCAGGCTTATTAAAAAAATGGGCGGTCAAATCAAAATGCATATCGTGCACTTCGTGACTTTTTCGGTCAGTTTAATCGCCCAAATGTGCGTACAATCAGAAAAATTGTGAAAACACTAGAGCATGCTCGTACAGCTCGTAATGCAGAAAATATTGCTGCTGTTCGCAATAGTGTGGCTGAAGAGCCGTCTACCTCAACTCGTTGTCGTACCCAACAATTGCACCGCATATAAGGTGCAATTGACTCAAGAACTAAAGCCTCTTGACCATTCCAAACGACTTCAATGGTCAGAATGGTGGCAAGAAATGGCAACAGTGGATGATCTTCAGGCACATTTTCACCTCAATGGATTTGTCAATAAGCAGAATTGCCGCATTTGGGCGAATAATAATTCAAGAGTGATTGTCGAACAACCAATGCACCTGTGTCAATTGGCCGCCAAGATAATGTGATGAAAAGGAAAGGTATACGTCGATAAGCCAGCAACAATTTAAGAGCTGAAGGATGAGATAATTCGGCACATTAATGTCATAGAACCTCAATTATACCTCAGCGTCATCGCAAATTTGGGCCATCGGATGGAGGTGTGCCACCGAGGTCAAGGTGGCCATTTGGCCCATATTGTGTTCCATACATAATTGAACCATACCAAATGATGATATTAAAAAGAAATAACAATTTCCTAAATAATTGGTGTTTTATTCAAAATCAACATCGGCACTTAATTTGATGTTAAATAGTGAATACCAAGTACAAAAGCTAATTGCCTATATTATGACAGTTTTCATTTAAATTGCAATTTGATCGGTGTAGCGTGCGTGTGTTAAAAAAAAATTTTAAAAATTAAAATAGCTGAATCCAAATGTTACCGACAAGCGTTCTAGTACTCGAAAAATATATAAATGAGAACACAAAACATTCCAAGCTTATTCTTCAGGTAGATTGTTATTTAATTCTTCTGGTATTAAAGTTATCAGTGAAAAAATTTGTAATGCATTAAAAATTATGCTAGTTATAATATGATGAGACTTTTTTTTAATAATTTTATTAATTAAACCAATTTGAGACTTTTTGCAAATTCCTTTAAAAAAATTTGCCAACATTAGGTTTTTAACTTGAAAACATTAAAAATTATTTTGATTAAATATACTGCATATATTTAAGAGGTTGCAAAACGTTCAACTTATTTATTTTTTATTTTCCTCAGGCTTTCCTAACAAAAACAAACAAAGATAAACAGTTAAATGGCCGACTTATAATAATAAAGAACAGCAAGACAAAATGAACCTCCAAAAGAGTACTTTTTAGAACCAAAATCGATACTACTAAGCTCAGTTAATATTCAACTTCCAAAGCCCTTAATGTAATTATTACAATAGTGGGACACTTCTTCCCGAACGATGTAACTACATCAATGAGAATTGAATAGCAAAAGCGATCGATTTTTGCTTAATAGGGAGCCTATTTAGATTATTTTTCGATCGAAATTGTTTGCAGGGAAATTTCTTAAAAGTCGCAATACACTTACAGTTTTTGACTTACACACACAGAAAGTACTTTCTTTTCAAAATTTTTTTTTTTAACACAACAAATTTCTACCTTGTACAACACAAAAATACAAAGTTCAATTGATACTAGATTAACTTTATTCTTAGATTAGCTAATTATCGAATTAAATTAACTTTAATCTCAAACCCAAAAAGTTGCTCTCTTAATTTACTTTGACATAGAAAAAAAATCTTCAAAATATATATTATAATAATTCTTAATGTAGTGTGCTAAAGTTTCGACAAAGCAGAGTAAAAAATTTTGGTTTTTTCAGCTATCGTCATAGTAAACTGACATATTTTGTTGTACACTGTTTGCACACTAAAATGCAATTAAAGTGACTGTATGTGAGTTAGTACTCATTTGTAAGCCATGAGCTAGAACATGACTAGAACAGAAAGAGAGAGATCGGAAAAAATCTTAAATTAGCTGTCGAAAAAATCTAACTCTATGATTGTGTTAGTAAGCAATATGTTTATTTTAGGTGTTGAACTCCATACGTATGAAATTTATAGTGAAATTTTTGTCTTTGGTTTTTGAAAAGGTGTTTCTTCTCTAGTCGTTTTCCTTCAAAATTGTCTACATGTTTTATTTTAAAAATACAACATGTGTTTATAAGTTTTGATATTTGTACAATTTTTCTACTAGATGGTTAACATTTCAACCAGTGTCTCTTTTGGTCGTCATGACGTGTCCGTCATTCAGTCAGTTAGTTAGTCAGTTCCTTGGAATGCTGTTTTGTTAAATATTAGTCTTTCTTCTTTTGCCTTTCTAAGTTAGTCGGTTTTTGAAAGCATATTATTGCCTTATTTTAAATGAGTTCTTCTTAAAAAATAGGAGAAATGACATGTCATATGCTGTGCTTTTAAAAAGATGGAAAAGTTAATTAAATAGTTATATTTTAATTAAAAAATAAAAACAAATATTGTTTAATATTTTCTCTGAAAATGAAATATGAGGACTTTCATAACGTCGGTTTAATATGCAAACCTGCTAAGTCCACTTTTTAAGTAAATTGAGATCTTGATGCCGTGTGGTAGAGAAAGATACACCTTGCAAACAGCAATTTGGGACTTGAAGTATGTAAAACTAACTATATTTGAAACGGGTTTCCTTTTAAGCTGAAAATTTCGTATATAAAAAGTTTTTTGTATCTCCTGTAAAATGTGCTGAAAGGGAGTTAGCGGGTTTGCATATTAAACCGACGATACTGAACGTTTTCTTGTTTTTTTTTTTAAATCAATACATATAGATAAATCGTGTCCCATTTGCTCTATATCCTTCAAAATTAAATTTTTTTCCGAAATTTTGCACTATATTCCATTTAGTGGCGTATAGAGCATCATTTAAATACAAAACATAGAAATTGATTGCTGATGAAAATTCTGCTCTACGTGGAGTTAGTATTGTTAAATGCAAATATTATTCAGTATAGTTTCTCTTAAAAAGAATTATTAAGAATATATTTTCTCTTACTCTTTAAAATAAGAGGGAAAAAGTAGAGTAAAAATATTATAAATTAATAATAAAAAAATAGTGATAAATATAACGAATGAAAAAAATTTCACCTCGACTAATGAACTTGTGACGACAATTTATATATCATAAACATTATTTGTGTGTTAAGTTTCAGAAGCTCTATTTAAGAATGTCGTTTGTGCGATTGCGTTCACAGTGCTTTAGACAAGTAACTGAAACGTTAAGAAATGTACAGTATTTTGCCACTTGTTGATTATTTGAAAAATAACAAATAAAATATAAATGATGGTTATAGAAATGGAATTCTAAGATTTTAAGAATTTTTCCAAGATTTCTAACCAATTATATTTTTTTGATTTAAACTTACTTCAAAATAGTTAAGGGAACATCCTTTTTTTAAGGAACCAACAAATACATAGATATGAATTTTTGAAGAACAAATAATAGGAATTAAATACATTTATTATTTGAGATATTGCCCCAATTTTATATTTAATTAGATTTAATTTGTTTGAGTTTAAGCATATCTAAATTAGTATACTCCTACCATATTTTTGAAAATTACAAGCAAAACCTCTTAGAAACGGATATATAGTTCCAATGATTGTGTTTCAGAATTATAGAAACGTTTAAAATGTCTGTCCATTCGTCGAATAAGTAAAACACAAAAATCATATTAGTTTTTGAAATAAAATTTTCGCCTTTTTATTTCCATTGTTATTGGTTTCGTTCGAGTCTGTTGTATGATATGTACTGTGGCCAAAAAATACGCAGGATCCTTCTAAGGCATTTGCTTATACAAACGTTCAACGCATGCCTTTTTTATTTGATTAACAATATTTGCACTCGAACCGCGTGATGTTGTTATGACAGCTCCGAGGTAAGAAAACGAATTTACCTCCTCCTAGCCACATTATCAATTTTAAAGATGAAGAAGTTTTCTGTGTTCATTTGGATCTCTTTAGTTTTGCCAATATTAATCTCAAGACCATTGTTTTTTGCCAGCTCCGCAAGACCTTCCAGTAGCTTCTTCATATCGGAGTATCGGTGTGAGAGAATGGAAATGTCATCAGCATATTCAAGATAATTTTACCGACTTAGAAGTCCCCAACCAATTACCCGACATAGCATGGCTCATGACAATATCCAGCACAATGTTAACCCTCCGTCATGCACATGCATCTGGCCAGATCTTTTAAGAATTTAACAGTTATTTAAATCATTTTCTAATTTAGTAGGTGTTTGACTCTCCAGGTACCCTCTACAGATATTCTTAGCTATCGTTTTATGAAAAAAAAAACATTAAAAAAACAACTAAATCAACTGGAACTGCATTATATTTGTATTTCTGCATTGTAATAGCTGTTATAATTTTTGAATTGAAATTAATCGTAATAAACTTTCATTATTTCTTTGATATTAAAAAAATTTTATTTCTCGTTAATTTTTTTTCTGGGTAGGTGGTTTAGCATGTACTAAAAAAAACAAAAAAATGGGAAATATGCATCTGTCTGGAGTGCTAATTATATAACAATGTAATGTTAGCACTAAAATAGCTTTTTTTCATATAAATGTATTGTAATACATAGTGTATCTGGCCAGATACAATTAAAATAGACAGCAGTTGAAGAAAAATATTATAAATAACAATAAAAGTTTATTAACAAAAATTATGTATGTGTTTATTTGACAAGGTTTATGAAACAAGTAAAGTAAATTTATAGAAAAAGTATTACAAAAATTTTTCTAGTTTTGACATACGAGCAAAGGTATCTGCATACAATTTAAAACAAGTTTATTATTTAATTGTATTATTCTTTACAATTTAACAGATACATGCGCTACGTATGTGACTACCGAAACATGTGCATGACGGAGGGTTTGATAAAAGTGGTGGCATCACGTAACCTTGCTTGTTGTCAAACACATATGGTTTGTATTAGCGGTTTATATGCCCAATTTTGTGCGTGTAGAGATGGTTTAAATGTTTAGTTACCCTGCCGTCAAATGAGTAGCTAACTACAAAAAAAACCAACTTCAAGTTAGCTTGTATAGACTAACTTAAAGCCAACTACTACGCAATGCAACATTTACAATAACCCAAGTGTATACAAACACTGTGAGGTAGTGCTGGAATACTATCGATATTTTCTACTATCGATATTTATCTATAGTTCAGATTTCACTATCGATATTACTATTGACTGAATGTTTGTACTTGAGTGGGAAAAAAATTTATTTGTTTCTCCTTTTGTTTATTGAAAATCACATTTCTGAAGGAACCGAAGTAGCAGGTACTTCATGGTCGTACTATAATGGTCGTTATTTTGCGTTCTTATTTTTTCTTCAAAAACTGTACGTATACTATTTTAAAACAAGTTCCTTTTTTTGCATATGTTTTTAAAAAATTACTTAGATATAAACATACATATTTTTATGTAAATTGAATGTACTTTATTTACATAACAGTGATTTTTTAATTTATTCAATTTATTACTCTTTTAATGATATTGCTCACCAAATTTTTTATATTTTTTATGTGCCTTAGATTTTTTTTTTTTTTTTTTTTTTTTTTTTATCATTTCATTTTATTTTGCAATCTATCAACATATGATATTAAGCAAATTTGTTAAAAGCATATTATTGCAAGAATTTGACTACATATAAATAGTATATTATATCAGTATATAATATCACTTAAAGAAATCATTTAAATATGTATGTTTTATAGTTATATGAAATTAATCCAAAATATGTATTCTCTTTAATCTTCTTATTTCGTTAGTTTCGTCTAAAAGACAAATGGCTAATACGTTGGGGTGTTCACTTAATCTTTTTAGATATTTTTCAGTGAGCCTTTTGATTTCATCCTTCACTTTTGGCATTTTGAGATCGAAATGTATTATATTATTTGTAACATACCATGGTAGATTTAAAAAACTTCGGAGCGTTTTTGATTGAAAACCTTAGATTTTTTAAATAATAAATTATTTTATTTCACGAAAAAATCATAATTTTTAGAAATTTTTGAATACAGTTTTGTTTTCTTTTATATATAAATATTTAAAAACTGTTTTATATCAAACAATTAATATGATAGCTAAGTTTGTAGCAAGTTAAAAATAGTGAGTTCTAAGCCAACGTGTAAACAACTGACTTTTCATTGACTGAAATTCAACTGAATTATAGTTAATTTAAAAAAACCAACTTAAAGCTAACATATAGAAGTAAGTTTATAGCTAGCTTCAAGAGGTTAACTTAAAGTTAACGGGTAGGTAACTTACTTTACAGTTAATTGAAAATAATGCAGAGTCGGACAATTGACTACTTCCTAGGACAACGCAATGTTAAAATAGTTAGTTAATTTCATATAAAATTAATTCAAGTGTCAACCACCACTACTTGAGAAATAGTTAGCTTTCAGTTAATTTAAAGTTAACTAAATGTCCGACAGGGAAATTTAAGATTTGCTGGTTTAAACACATTATAAACCAAAAAGAGAGTTTAATTGCACTGATTCATTAGCCCTTAGAAAAAAATTCCTAAAAATTTTTTTCGCAATATAAAGAAAAACATAGCGAACAATTCTGTTTCACTAACTCCAAAATTTAATTTTGCAGCAAATGAGCAATATCTACATAACTTAAAATTTTCTTTTAAATTTTGTAGTCGTTTTAATATATTATTCGATTAAGTTATTAAAAAATGGGACAATTTCAGTTATATGCGTAAGCCTTATGTGTATGAATATTCTTGAATGTCTTTCTTTTTCGTTTTCGTGGAAATTTCTTAGCTCTTGAAATGCTTGCTTAGCTCAAAATAATACCTGTTTGCAAGCACTAGCCTGCGTTGTATTGCAATGCTGAAGTTATGTTGCTTATTTACAGCGGATCCAAGGAAGATACATTGTATTACCTTGAAGATATAGTTAACTGCCTGCTTGCACATATTTTATTTGCGATTATTTTTATGCATTTTCAATTAATACCTTTGTTTTATCCTCATTTGTTCCCAGGCAACTTTTAGTTGAATGTTTCTCAATCTTCTCATAGAAAGCAGTTACATCTCGAATGTGTCTTTTAACCTTTATGTGCTCGGAAGTCTACATTTGTAGTAATTTTGATTAGATTATCGAATTAAAATTTAAAACGTCAGTAAAACAATTTGAGGTTTTTGGTAGCTTCCCAAAATCTTGTTTTAAGCAGATTTAAACGTTAATGATGTAAAAATAATTATTTCGTAGGTGCTAAAAGGATGTTTTTTAAAATGATCATCTCGTGGCCGGTAGTCTACATTTGTAGTCACTATGTGGTCTGTATGCAAAGAGGCTTTAATTGTTGCTTATTACATTTGCACACATTGTTTTTCTTTTATTTTTGCTAAAACAATAGAGCAAAGACAAAGTGTACGTTACTTTTATGATTTTACATTGTTTTGTTTTTCTATTCTTTGTATTGCAAAAATTAGTAAAGTGTTGCTAGTCAAGTTAATCAGATGTGCGTATTTTGATATTAGTAGTGATACAAAACTGAAATAGAAAATTTAACGATAAATATATCTGGAAATTCTCGCTATCGAAATGGCGCTAGGGCACTCGCCAAAGTCAACTTCATCCGCTTCAGCTACTAATCAATTTCCCGATACATCTGAGGATAAGCTGCCAAAATATCCTGTACGATGTCAGGTATGTGAAATGGGAAATAGCAAAAACACACGAAAGATATGCAGTTGGTGCAAGAAACCGGTGTGCGATGCACATTCTAGAACTTACGTATTTGAAAATTCTGCTCTATAAATAAAACTTATATTCCAATAAAAAATGGAGCTTCCAACGAAGCAGGTTTGTAAGGGAGAAACATAAAATTTCGCTTACCATTGCGCTGACGGAAGACAAGATTTTAATATGGCGAGTTCCCCCTTTGAAGCAATACATTTTTGATACATAAAGCGCATTATTCAGCGGATATAAAAATTGTTTAATGTAACGATCGGCCTTACATGAATGTTTTTATACAGTTATTTTTTAGTATTCTCCCTTACAAACCTGCTTCGTAGTAAGGGAATGCCGTAGCACTTGAAATGTTATTTTTTTATAAAAGTTGTTGAGAGTTCTTTCACTTACTTTACTGCATTTATGTTTGTCTTATTGCGTAGCGCATAATTAAGCGCTTATTTTTTTAAATGTACCATTAGTGCTTCGCAAAATGATAAAAATTTTTATTGGGATGTTTAAAATTTTTTTGTTCAAGTTTTCCATACCATGTACCTACATAAATAACATATAAATAAAATAAAATAAATATAACCCTTTTATTCTTTTTTATAGGGATAAAGTAGTGCAAAAATAATGTTAATACAAATGTAGTCTTCCGACCGCCCACGTAAGTTTTCGATCCCGAGCACATAAAGGTTAATAATGTCAATGGGTATATCCATGTCAAATGTCGACCAAGATGGGGAGCCGACTCCTTTCATTTTGAATAAAATTTGGTGAGGAAAAAATATTAAAGAAATAACGTTTTAATTCTAAATATTGAATTATGCTTCGATTTAATTATTCTTCGACATGCTTATAGTTCATATAAGCCAGGCATTAACGGTAGGTCGCAACGTGGCAAAACGTGTACTTTCCTTGCAAGTGCACACACTGAGTTCCAACAAATAAACAAAAGCAACTTTATTACTTTACTCTTTTCAAACACCTTAAATCATACAAATCAGATTTAATAAATACTTATTGCTCAAAATTACATTACAACTTTTACGATCGGCTATGATTTGCAAGAACTAATAAAAATCTTTAAATTTAATTTAAAAATTTTCCACAGCAAATGTCTTTAGCCTGGAGCTTTATTAAATCAAATCAATATGCATTTATATCTTTGTAAAGTAACACGAATCATTTGTAAAACAAATTATTACCAGCATAAAACAAATTTGTTTAATGTTCTTAAAATTTTCATTTCCTTAAGGCTTTAACAATTCTATTCTATACTTTACATATCCGGTTGTAGCTGCAAAGAAGCCGAAAAGCTATATTCACTCTAAAGTCTATGCAGCAAATGTTATCAACAGCATTGAAAGTACCACTATCATCAGCAGTTTCAGCAGCAATAGCAGTTATACTCATAGCAACAAAAATTATTTACATATTTTAATTCGGTACAAAGAGAATTACATTTTTACTTCATCTCCTTTGCACAGTAGTTATTTTTTATGTTGGTTTTGAAATTGTTTTTGTTTCTCCTTTTATCACTTACACCAACTACAACTACGATTATCAGCTACTACAACCGGAATAAATGAATGTTGAATTATTTTTTTGCTTTGCTCCATTTAGACAGGTACTTATAAAAAGCAAATATTCCAAAATGCTTAAGTAGGTATACGGTATATACTTGTGTGGATTGAGTCATTGGAAAGATAATAATGACGTTGATGATCATAAAAAGAATTTCTTTTAAAATGATTATGGTAGAACGAAATGGAAGAATTGTACCAACAAAATGTGGCATTAAGGGCCAATAGTGGTATGAATTTTAATTTAACAAGTTGTAAGAAAATTAGGGAAAAAATGTAAAATGATTATTGTCTACAGCAAGTGATGTAAATAATATGTAGTTTTTATAAATTCAGATTTGTACAAAGCAAATAATACAAAAAATAAAAGAATATAATCCTAAGAGCCAACATTATACATAGTTGGAGTTTTGTAAGTAAATAGATTTTAAAGACAATGCATTTTACGCCAGTGTCATATTTTTGTAAAGAAACTACAGTTTTCGTTTCAATAAAAGAGCAGAATGATGTACACGTAGAGAAAAAACGGTTAAATATGGTCACCTTTAACCAAACTATTTTTAAAAAATATTTTAAACATATTATGATTAATATAACCATAAAAGTGTTAGTGGCAACCATATTATTTTTAAATTAGTCCTTTATCAAGAACCAACAACCATATTATGGTTGCCTCTAAAAATGTTATGGTTAAATAAGATAAGAATTTGTTTTTAATTTTACAATAGTATTTTCCTCTTTTTCAAGAGCAACATACTATGGTTGAAAACCAACCATGCTATTGTAAGTGATTAACAAATTTTAGTAAGTATTAATCATGACATGTTTAAAGGCAACAATAATATGGTTGGGGCTTCTTAATGGAGGCCCAAATCAACCATAATATGGTTACCGCTGATAATAATATGGTTTTATTAAACAAAATATGTTCAACATTTTCTTTAAAAATAGTTTGGTTGGAGGTGGCCATATTTAAACATATTTTTTCTCTGGGTGTACGATAAAAATTAAGAGGTATTGAAAAGCAAAACCAAAATTATTAAAATCGAATAAAATTGTCAAATGAAAATTCGTAGAATTTAAACACGTGATTAAAATTTTAATTTACGCCAAATTAGCACGGTGTCTTTTCAGGCATGTCTTACAAACAGGATTGTTTTGATCGTTGGCAATCGGGTTGGAGAAGAGCCAAATAGGCACAAAACGAGTTTTAATGTTTGTAAGTATGATAATTTGTTCGTGTCTTTCAATATGTATAAAAATAGAATTTGAGTTCTTAGAACTTTTCGTGAGGGACCTTATGAAGGACGGTGCAACTTGCCATACATCGCGCTAAGCAATCAATTTATTGCAAAATAATTTTGGTGGCAACTTAATTTCCTCGTTACATATATATGTACATACAAAATCATATTTAAAAAAAATGCCAAGCAATCATCTGTCAGATTATGATAAAAAAAATCTCATTAAACGATATTTCTGTTTTGTATTATTATTTTAAGTTCCTGGAAGAACCAGAAGCTTTTTCCTGGCGCAAAGCAATTTTCAAGCAACTTTTTCTACCACGGTAGAAAACCATCAATCAAGCAAAAATACAAATGATTTAATAAAATAAATTCAAAAACAGTTTTTTGATCTTCACTTTTCGACTGTAACAAGATAAGTGACTAAAGAATTATTGAAAATGTACAAGCAAGCTTACAAATATACAATAAGACAATTGTGGGTACGCAAAGCTACATTTTTTTATATAGATTTTAAATACGTGTAGTAGTAAGCAGTAAATGGTTCATAAATTCTTTTTTCTTATTTTTTATAATCAAGTTTGTTGTTTTTGTTATTTGCCTGTTGCCGTATACCCTGTAAAAAATGTGTATGAACTCAACAGTTACAATGCAGCTAAAAACATAATCTATACTACTCGATTACTGACAAATTAAAAATTAGCTTGTCCCTTTTTGATCCTTTTTTGCTACTTTTTTAAATCGAAATTAAAAATACAATTTAAAAAAATTTACAATTTGGTGGTGGATGCAAAACAAGCAAATTGTTTGCTTGATTCAACGAATTTGGTGATTAAACCCATTTTAAATTTTTTTCTGTGTACAATAATACAAAAAAATAGTCGCATTAAAGTAATGAAGTAATAAACAATTTTAGTTCCGTAGTTTACATTAGCCATGTTTCAATAGATATCAGTAATACGGATTTAAATTTTTGACCACAATTCCTTCGACTTATTGCTTAACAGGACGTTTGATGCAAATCTTTTGATGTATAATTTTTGGTTGGTATTACTACTTTTATATTTCGATCAATTATTTTATATACGAACTTCATGTTGCAAATTGTAAAGATACTCATACGCACAGGTAAACTGAATAAGTACCATTTTACAGACTCTTAAAATTTCTTATAGGTAAATATTTTTTTTTTTTAATATTTTAAGCACGGAAAAAAATAAAAATTGATTTCAATTAAAAATATTTGATATTTATTGAAAAATAAATTAAATGTTATCAGTAGATTTTTATCAATTAAAAAAATTGTTTAAACATTTTTTCAATTTAATTAATGTGATAATTGAATCAATTATTTTTTTTTTTGTTGAATGAATATTAAAAATATAATTTTGATTTAATTACCATTTTAGTTGTTTTGAAATAAATTTTGAATTAAGATATTTATTAAATAACAAAAAATCTTAATTGATTTTTTCGTCTAAAATTATATAAATTAAACTTGTAGAATTGTTGTTGGGAATGGTCAAAACCTGAGCTTTATTTAATAAAATCAATTAACATATTGTTTCAAACGCCAAAGGTGTTTGATAATTGTTTTAATTAAAATTAAATATATCGTTTATTGAAAGAAAAAATATTTTGCAATTTTTAGTAATCTACATAATTATTTTGGTAATATGTGCAAAATCAACAAATTGTTTGCTTGATTCTATGAATTTGGTGATTAGAGACAATTTTAGCAATTATGTTTTAAAGTTCCGCGGCATAAAGCCCACTCTTATAAAATACTTTAATACTTCTGAAACCACGTTGTAAAATTTAGTACAGTTTGATTTTTCATGACTAGAAAAAACAATGCAATTTGTTATAATCTGCCCATCATTTACCCCAATAAATCCCACTTCCGCAAAACACTTCAATACTTCCAAAACGGTGACAAAACTAATATTCAAATATAATTTCTTTTGTTTGATTGGAAATCTAGCATCCAAATCACTTTTTTGAGTCTTAAATCGAAACAAATAATGATGTTATATTACAATGTGAACCAATCTAGTTTCATGTGGCTAGAAATAACACTCTAATTTAATGATGAACAAAAAAAAAACGTCTAAAGTCGTAACAAATACTATTAGTTTGAAGTCTGATTTGATGAGTTTACATTTCAGCACAGCTCCAATTCGCACTCCATAAAAAACTCTTGTTCTTAGTAGAGGGCATACAGATTCAGCAAAGATGAATTTAGCATTGTTACTGGTTCTAAAATATTTGGAATAATTAAGAAATTGTTAAGGTGGAATTTCTCTTAATTCGATGTACCCAAAACCAGTGAACTCGCTGGCATAAAAACTGCGTTTTTAAGCAACATTTATGCAATTCAAATATTTGTTATCATAGTAGTTAATTTTTGTGAATACAAAATTTTTAATTAGTAAGATTTTGTTTGTGGTACTAAATCTTATTTATTAAAAATTTTGTATTCCCAAAAATTACTTTGATAATAAATATGCAATTGCACGGCATAAAAAAACTGAACTGACAACTCGCGTAATTTTGACTTTCTTGCGAAAATAATAAAGCAATTGGTTTTTGTTTTTGTTTTTTTTTATTTGCTTAACCTAATTACAACTACAATTAATGTGGGAGAATTCCAACTAATTGTAGTGGGGAATGTAAGAAAAGATAAACACAATGGCCCATATTCATAGTCAATAATAAAGTCGACTTTTTTTAAAGTATATTTTAAAACAATGGTGTTCACATGCATTTCAACCCGGTTTTTATTTAAAGTCGACTTTATTTTTGACTATGAATATGGGCCAATATTTACTGTTGGCATTTTGTTAAAGTTTTAATATCGTTGCAAATAAGACTTTTTGAGTGTTCGAAATTCTCATTCAATCTGCAGTTTTATTTGCTTATTTGACTTTTCTAAAATTGTTTGGGAGAATGTTTCCTTATGATCTGACATAATTAACCAGTGTTTTTATCAAGAACAAAAATTGGGAATTTAGCACGACAAACAAAATCTTATTAAATAAAATATTTGTATTAAATTTCGTCGACTAAGCTTATTCCAAAGCCTGATTTCGTGGATTATACTGCCTAATCATCTAAGAATATATTATAGTAGAATTTTATTACTCCAGCTAGAAAACTACGATCGTTAGAGTGTCATCAACCGATAGACAGTCTGATATATTGATTAGCATATGCCTGTTTTTTGATGACGATCGCAAACCCCATTCGCTTAATTTACATTTTAACAAAAAAAAATGCAAAATTTGTTTTTGCATTTAGTTTTTCAATTTTTGGGAAAAAAAATCGGCACGTAATATTTTTATCTACCTGCTGTAAATATATAATGAAAACGTAATGGAACGGAAGGTTTAAAATCCTTTTTCATATGCCTTTAATATTAACTGCCTATTCATCTATTTCCGAACGAACACTTCGTTCGCTCAGTTTACTCTTAAGAAAAAAAACAAATTATAAAATATTGTTCTTGTTTTACATGTGAGTTAAGCAAACGAAATCTTCGATGGAAATCGATGAACAGGCCGTAAATTTTAAATTGCTTCGCTTCATCTGAATTTTTTTTAAATTTTGAGTTAATTCCCTCTTGTTGATCGAGTGCGGTATATTTAATAAGAATGTAAAGTTAACGACTAGCGATATCCCAGGTATATGTTCGATTAAGTTTTTTGGCAGATCCATGTAGAGTTATTCACAACGAACAAACTTAAGCAATAATGATTGCTTAAATGACTAGTTTATGTTTAATGTTTCATTTTTTATTCTAAGATATTTTTAACATTATGATCAAAAAATTATGTAAAAGACTTAACTCTTTTATATAAAATACTACAAATGACACACTATAATAATCAAGAGCAGCGGAATAAAACTGCGTTTTACACCAACATACTAAAAAAAACAGCTCTTACAATATATAATTTTGCTACATGGTATAACAAACAACACATACAAACCCCTTCTTAACTAAAAACACATCGGATCAATTTTAAAGTCTGCAATGATGTTGAAGATGCTAGTTAACTCATGTCTATTTAACACTAATACGGTTTTGTTTATATTACAACGTACTTACTACAAACAACTTACACACTGCACCAGATGCGGCTCTACTTAGCTACTGCAACGAATGCACCACCACTAATTCACTTACTCACTCAATCAGGAGAATTTGTGTGTGTGTTTGTCTTATAAAGGGAAAAGAAAAATCTGCAGTTGAAATGAATGCGAAGTTTTTTTAAACTTTTATTTCATTTTTCTCATATCACTGAGCAGGTGTTTTGCCATTTTATAGTTGCTACAGTCAGTTGCTAAAGTTGTTTTAAGCAATAAAAAATATAATGAAAAAGCAACAAAAAATACAGAACAAAATACTCCCCAACTTTGAGCAAAATGAAATGAATGAATGAAATGACAGTGAAATGATAGTTTATTTACTCTTGAGCGAAATGTTGCACATTTACCAGCAGTATCAGTAACCAAACATTCATGCACTCATTTACAACAATAAACAAACATAAGTAACATGCATATATTCACACATACCTAAGTGAATAAAATTCATATATTTATGTAGTCTCAAAGGTATACTATATACATATATGTATATACAAACATACACGTACAACATCGTAAGCGTATTTGTGTGAAGTGTTCGTTGTACTTAATTTTCAAGTGTAGTTATTTGTGCATTAATTCCGCACGTATTTCACATGAAATCCCTTAAGAAACAATTTAAACAAAGTACGCTGTGTACCACGCACCCTTACGCATACTTGGCTACTTACGTCACAGATACCAAGAAGCAAAACTCATCAGTGTATGATCTGCAGAGGATTCAAAAGCGTAAACAAGGATAATTTAATGAGTTATAAATGTTTAATTCGATTTGCTTCTGTTTTGTGGAAACTATCAAAAAGGTGCCACAAATCAAAGCAGTTAAAGTTAGTGGTGCAGCTGTTTCAAAATCTATTAAAACATTTAACAAAATGAATTTATTGAGGTGGCACTGAAGAGTAGTTATTGTTATCAATAAAATAAATATTAATAATTTGAATACAATTTTTTGCTTCCTTGATAATTTGTTTTGAATCAATTGGCACTGCAAAAATAAAATCAGTTTTAACTAAAAATTTTATCAAGTGAATTAAACGTTTACGTATAAAGGATGATTAAATGTTAAGGGCTGATGTTGATTTTGAAAAAAAAACAAATTATTTAGGAAATTATTGTGATTTGTTTTTATTATGATAATATTGGTAGGATTCAATGCAGCCATCTACGACTGCTGGCAGTCAATAGTCAAACATCAATCTTTAAACCAAATTGTGTTTAACCTTTGGTAGATCGAAATTTGCTTTGAATGATTATCTATTTAATTGATTTTACATGTTCTTCCTTTACTTTTGTTTTTTCGTACGTCGATGGCTGCGAGTGTTAAACGGAAAACCCCTCTGAAAAGATTGAGTGGTTGCAATCGAAACACGTAAGGGAACCCTGTCCGTAAAAACGCCTGGGTTCGAGCCTCCGGTCAGTCAAGTATGAAAAATTATCAATTAATTTTAATTAATTTTATGTTGTAAAATTCCTTTCTTCATAAAAATAATTTAATGAAAATTAAATTTGATAAACTTCAGCCAGTCAACATTTGAATTAATATTGCAACTATTAAAAATGTGTAACTGTAACTGATTTTGAATACTAATGAATATTAAAACGTTATTTTAGCTGAAATATAATTCTTTTATTAGTTATGATGGAATACTGAATATTTGTAATAACAATCCATAATTTTCTTTTGTCAATAAATTTTATAACATACATACATAATTGTTTGGTCAGTTATTGCAGTTAATTATTGATTGTTAGTATAGTTTCAATTCGAGTACAACAAATGTAAATATAATTCTTTGGAATTCACAACCAGAAAAGATTTTTGTGTTCCAATTGTTTGGTGTGAGTACTAAACTAATTATTTTCATATAAAACTGAATTTTCTGTCAAAAGTAACAAACAATTTTGTAAGACAGAAGAACATTTAATAAAATAAAAACCGCAGCTGTCAAAAAAGTAGAATCTGTATTGTCTTACGTAGCAAGTCACAAACATAAAAGCGTTGGATGCCTTGAAGCGTTAAGTACGAAAAATAGGTTAACTTTCTATGTACTTTTGTACGCGTCACAAGCAGCGTTTGAACAAATCAGTAGATTTTGCCAAATAAAGTGATATTTTGTGTGTGATGGCGCATTAAAACGTTGCATGTAACTTTATACGTAGAACGCAAGAGAAATAGGAAATACAAGCAATCCATGCATTGCGAAAACGCCTGGTGTGTACTTCCAGCTTTAAGGCTCAGTTAGGCGAGCGTTGCTGTACCGTATCTGTACTGTAGTAATCAAATGATCGGTTTTTGTTATATGAAAATCAATTCAAAATCTTACCGAAATGCAATGTACCGTAGTTGCAATGTTCCATTCTGTGTTAAATAGAATTTCATACCGTTGCTACGTGACATTTGTAAAACAGTGATGAGTTTTTAATTGGCTTTAATTCGATTTTGTTTGGTTAAAATCAATTGGGTGGTAGACAACTCCTTCTAAACATTATCTTAGAGTCTATGAAATATACCAAATAAATATTTTTTAATTCTGTGGAATTTTGATAAAACATCCTAAGTCGAGATAATTGCTATCTTATCTTTTAAAAAACTCGATGAAAAAATACTTTCTATTTGTACAGTATTATAGGAGAACAATTTTAAACTTTAATGGTGGCTTTTGTAAATTTACTCCGAACTAAATATAGCCATCAGTTCTCTGCGGCTATAGTTTTTTAAGTTCTTATTTCTACTGTCACAGATCGGAAGTTTTATTGCATATTAAAAAAAGATAACCAAAACCTCATTTTAAAAAAGAAAAGTTGAAATAAAAATTAAACAAAAACAAAAACAAAAAGTGAATAAATATTAATTAATTTAACTTGTTTGTGAAGCATTTATTTGGCTAAATACCAACATTTAAAACTTTTTTTGTTCTGTTTATTTTTTAGAGTTGTAAAAGTGTGTAGTAATTGGGTACTTAAGTAATCAATAGGAAAAAATTTTTTTGAATAAATTAACCCGCCGCAAATTAGTAACAAAAAACAAACATATATGAAAGATTACATGAAATAATTTGTTTGTATTTTCCAAAAATTTTCGTGTTATAAAAAGTATTTAATCGAGTACCGATAAGAAAACGAGTTAAGTAGTCAACAGTGTAACCATTTTCCAGCACTTCAATTATTTGCCATCAGCTGTTGCCTTTGTTTTACGAATTTTAAAAAATGTTGAGCTAGCGTACTTTTTTGTATAACAGCTTTTTGTGAGATCAAATTTTACAATTTTCTCATTTATTGCATTTTACTGTAAAAGTACTCAAACGCACCTATTGGGCGCTCAAAGCAAAATGCATTTCGTGAACTTCGTTTTGTTTTTTTTTTTTGTCAGCATAATCGCCTAAACGTGTCCACAATCGGGAGAACGTGGACGATATGTAATTGCAACAGTATGGTGCCACTCTCTTATATTACACTATTTTATTTTTCAACACACTTTTTTATATTTTTATTTTTAATTTTATTCCTTCTTATTTTTTAATCAAGCTCAAGGTCAGGTTATGCAAAATATATTTATTTATAATTTATCCAATATTTCGCTGTCACAATGGACAGCTTCTTCAGGGATCTTTGGTTAAAAACATTTAAACAAATATTTAATAAAAAAAAATTTAATTCACCAACAATAATTGACAACATGAAAAATAATAAAAATAATACACAGGAAACAAAATTATTCTATTACATTTTTATAAACTTAGTCAATTTCCTATCTTTTTATTCTTATAAATTAAATGTCTGTAATTTTGAGCTACATTGTCCGTATCTGGTTTAAATTAATTCTTTTTTCAATTGGTGTGTTGATTATTTGTAACATTTCTAGCATGAAGAGTCTTTTGTAGTTTGTTTCTGTATTTAAAACTGTTGTATTTTCGATATCTGTAGTGAAATTGTCTAACTTTTAACGATAAACGTTAACGTTAATTTTACCGGCACATTTAATTTCTTGCGGTAACAATACAGCAATTCAGTAACTCAATTTTAACAACAAAGCTAAAAATTTCAATCAAGTGACGTCTTTGTTAATTAATTAGTATATTTCACGAACACTGTCATCGAGGGCAAACTACTTCTCACGTGGAACGACTTGAAGTACTTTCGAAACTAACAAAACTCCATTTGTGTTTGGCTAGTCTAGCAAAATGGCAAAAATTCGGAAAATTTTCAAAAATAAAGAAAATTTTTAATATTTCGAACAAGTCATAAAATTGATTAAAAGTCGCTAAAACTATAAGGAATTGCAAAAATTCGGTAAAAATTGTTAAATTATCTGAAATTCGCATAAATTTGCGAAAGCTCTAAAGAACCACAGGAAAAAATCGCTTATATCGCGATCATGGCTAAAATTCGCAAAAAATTGCAAACTTGGAAAAAACGTAAAATTTATTTAAAATCGCTAAATCGCTTACAAAAAACAAATTGTCGGAATATATAAAAATTTTTTTGTAAAAATAGTGAAAATTCGCGAAATTGTTTAATATTTCGAACAAACCATTAAATTGATTTGAAGTCACTAAAACTATAAGGAATGTCAAAAATTCGGTAAAAACTGCTAAATGATGGGAAATTCGCAAAAATTTGCTAACAGCGGACTGATTGGAAGGTCTACCACTGATTTTTTGTGTAAAAAATAAATCCCTATTAATGATTTCCAAAAGCTGCATCTAAAATGTAATATTTTTAATGATTTTTTTAAATTCCCAATAAAATGTTTTTAATATTATTTTTGCAAAATGTATGTAAATAACGTGAATTTAAAAATGTTAATGTATCTTATATTGCCAACATTTTTTTTGTTTGTTTTTTTTTTTTTTTTTGTTGGAAAAATAGCTACGAATTTAAAAATAAACAATGAAAAATATTTTGCCGTTAAGATAACTTAAATACATGACGTTAAAATAGAACATAGCAGAAAACGTTATTGTTAAAAAAGTAGCTGAATAAATTTTACGTTAACTTTACTGTTAAATATTTTTAACAATTTAAATTAAGTTAAAATTGAACAGAGAATCGAACTACTGGTGTATGATTAAAGCTGGCATATATTTGCCCAATTAAAAAATACAACAGTTTTAAATACAGAAACAAACTACAAAAGACGCTTCATGCTTCAATTATAACTCAGCGTCATCGAAAACTTGGGCCATACCAATATTAGCATAATAAAAATATATGACAATAATTTCCTAAATTGTGTTCTATTAAAATTCATAACCGGCCCTTGAAATTTAACTAACCTTTATTATTAAATTTTTATAAAAAAATTCAAATTGGGATGTTTTTACTGTATATGCCGTTATTTCTTAATTCTTTGAGCCACGATAACAATTTTACGCTTGAAGCAAAATATTATTTAAGATATGTACATATTAAAAAAATTTTTAAAATTTTTTTATTGCCTTACTGGAGCGAATTAAAATGGTGAATTTTTTCCAGTTTAAAGTCCAGTAACTTAGTAAATCTTTACCCGATCGACATGCTCTGAAAGAGAAAAGAGACATCTATGCAAAATGTACAATTCAGTTGAACAATTCTCGAGAGTTTTCGAAATAGATAAAACAACTGCAGAAAAACACGAAAACGCTTCTTAAGAAAAATAAAAGAAGCCCCAATTTATCTTATACTACATTAACATTAGGCCGAAATCTTGTAGATTTGATTTAAAATCTTCTTCGAAATCTAGTACGTTTACATTATACTTTTTTGACATTAGCGAGATTTTTTTTTTATAACAAGACAACTAACTAAAAGTATTTTCGTAACACATACAAACACAAAAGATATATACATTAAAAAATTTGCAAAAGAAATATACATTAAAAAATTTGCATTGCCTTTTTATTAATAATCAACGATATTTATTTTAATATTATTCGTCTTTTTTATTTTTTTACACTTTTATTTATTTATTTTATAAAACTTTTTAATTTTTTTTTAAACAATTTTTGTTTTGTTTTTTTTAAATGTCATTTTTTCTTGTGCAGGGAAGTATTTTTTAGTGCTATATTGAAAAAACCATAGTTGCATCATTAAGAACTACTAGATTTTGAGTAGATTTCGTCGAAATCTAGTCACGAAGTAGATTTTGTTTCGTATGGGAAATCTAGTCAAAAACAACTAGATTTGGCTCGAAATCTCGTAAGTACTAGATTCTGTGTAGGTGTAAATGTAGTATTAGAAAATATCTATTTTTGAGGTTAATTTTTTTGTTGTGGCATAGTGAAAAACCTAAATATTTTCATAAGATATTAGCTTTGGTCCACTATAACTCACGCATTTTTTATCCGCTCAAAGCCAATTAGCCACTATTTAATTACGATAATCTGTTATAACAATTTGAAAATCATTTCATTGTGTCATGATTTTATAAATTTCATTGGAAAGCAACAAATGGCTTAAGTTTGGTCGTTTGTTTTTTAAATGGCGAAAAAATGGCTGAAAATTTTTGCACGAAACTTTGCAAACTAGTCAATGTCTAAAATTTCTCCGGAATGAATGCTTAGTTTATGGGATATACTTAGCGAAATGTCAAAAAAAACTACACAGAAAGAAAAACATTCGGGATTAATCAAGTTTGTATGATTACTTTAAGTACGAGTCGTACTTTAAAATTCAATTATGAATAACACTTAAACGTAATCAAAACAACTCTAAATGGCATAACTTTCGAAAATCAATCCCGGAATTTCTGGAAATAAATTTAAAATTCTTAAATCAAGTCAAAAAAAAAAGATTAAACTTTTTGTTGTGTTTAACTCTCCGGCTTACATACATATGTTTTGATTTTCTATACATATTTAAAAAATTCTGACCAGACTCATGTGCACCACGTAGGGTTAGGTTAGTTTATATTTTTAAAGTAAAAACCTATCGGACATGATGTTGTTGTTTTATCATTCTGTAAGGTGTAATACGAGTAAGTAAATTAATCATAATATTTTTTTCTTTTTAATTCGGGATAACATCAACTTAACTTGAATACTTGAATCAAGCGCATTTTGAGATTGATTATTCCAAGTACAAATTCGGATTAAAACAATTTTATAATTCTTGAACCAAACCCATTTTGAGACTGATTCAATCTTAGTTTTACTTAAATCAATCTCATTTTCGGTACTTGAATCAATCTGTACATGATTCAGGAAAATCCGTACTTACCGTACTATTAATACCGCTTCGGATTGATATGAGTACGGATGCATTGATTTTACTTTTGAGTGTAAGAATTTTGCATTTTTTCGGTTTTTTTTTTAGATTTTCTCATTTTGTGTCTGAACAAAGCATACTATCGTCAATCGGCACGGAGGATTTTAGATATTGAAGTTCAAAACCAGAACCAGTTTGATTCGCATAAAAGCCATTTGCCATTTTTGTGCATTTCACACAATTCTTTTAGTAATTTTTTTTTTCAGTGAAATGATACATTTTTTATCTTAAACGAAAGATTATTGTACAAATTAAGTTTTCCAAAATTAAAAACAATTGTATTTTAATTATTATTAAAACAAGGGCGTCTAATTCGAATTCAGCTGAAAGTCGCAAATATCAGCCTATATTTCACAGAACGGATAAATGAGGGCTACACTTAAGGTAGCCGAATGTGTCCCACAATGAATAGAAGTAATTTGTTATAAATATCTTTAAGTTTGTAAAAACGTTTTTTTTTTTTTGATATATTGCTTAATATATCATATTAAATTGTTCAATAAAAAAAATTTCTCAGAAACTGGTACATGCGTTGAGACCTAATTACTGGTCATGCCATTTGACTGTTAAACTTTAATCATAGGTAACCAACAATTTTCAATCCAAAATTTTACGGGGGGAGTTTTGTGCTGACTAAATTTTTAAAAGACCAGTTCTTTGTGGTTCTAAATATCATAATATTCGTCTAGCTTTCTGGTGGTCTGCGGCTGTAAAGGCGACGTAAGATAAAATGTCTAAAGGCATTTTATTCGAAAAATTATAGTTTGTCAGTTGCTAGGTCCTATATAAATCCCGAGCAGGGTTGCTATGGGTTGCTCTTAAAGAAAGCTCAGGCATATATTACACGTTTTAAGATATTCCTAGAAATTTTCACTTTTCATTATACCAATAAAGCATTAGACTGTCCTTAAGAAAACTTAACAACATTAATAAATGAAAGTTAACATTAAAATAAAAAATCACGAGGCAACTGATGACCATTAAGAATTTTAAACCAGAAAAAGGAAATCTTTTCTAATATCTGCACTCATACAAGTACACATTTGTAGCCCTTAACAAGGTACAAAATCTTAAAATAATCAGAAGTAAAAGAATAAAATGCCATAAACTAATTGAATACTTTTGTATTCATTACACTGTTGTTTTGTTGCTTTTGTAGTGAAAGCTTAACAACATAATCATGATTATTTTATGTTTTGTCTGAATAAATATTTCAACAAGTTTTCTTGTTTAAATGATGTATAAACAAAAATGAAATGTTTGTAAAAAGTTAAGTGTTTTTGTACAAACAAACTTATAAGCATACTTTAATATATACCAATACGTAAACATATACCAGTTTCCGTTTGAGACTTTATGTAACTTGAGTAAATAAAGTAAATGCTTGAGAGTTATTCTTAGTTTTTTTGCAAAAAAAAAAATCAACTTAAAACAATAAGAATTCTAAAAATTCTTTAAATAAATCAATAAACGTGCCAGATAAAGTAAAAATTCCTGAAATATGTTAGAAAACGACAGATAAACAAAGTTTAATACCATTTAAAATAAGCGATTGACTATAAAACATTACAAATATCTTTTGACTGTAAGCTATTTATAATAATTTCTATTGTTTTTCCCAGTTAAAATTATACCCTCTGATACTATCTACTGAGGTGAACGATGCTACACTAAAATTGTGTAAGCAGCAAAAAATATAGGACCCCATAAGTGATTATAATTTGGGCTCTAATTAACTTCTTAGGGTTGTTAAAATTCTCTTCAGCCTGACTGTATGTGGAAAACACCATCACATTAAAACGACTCAATAGAAAATAATGTTTTAAATGCCTGATTGTTTCTTTGTCTTCTAGTCAGTTAATAGTTCAAAGCCAGCACAATGGGCGAAGTCCGTAAAGAACTATGGGGCAAGCCACTCTTAAATATATAAATTTTTAATTCTATTTACACATTAATTATTATTATTTATATATACACGCAGAGAAAAAATATGGTTTGGCATTCTAACGACAACTACACTATATTTATTGTAACAATATATTGTTGCCGTACACAAATTGTTATTTTTTCTATCTAAGCAATATAATAGTAACTGTAAGCATTTAAATGCTTATCGCAATTATAAATTTAAGTGTTGTTGACTAAATAATAATAAATTTGAGAACATAGTAGATGCAAACAAAATATCTTTACTCTAATAACATTTTGTTAGCGCCATTTGAAAAATAATTTTACATCGGTTCTGTCGTAATATTTTAAAGAAATTAAAAAAAAGTAAACAAATTGTTGATTAAAAAATATAAAATAGCATTGCTAAACAAATTTTTTTTTTTGTGAAAGTTGTTTTAATAGAAAAAGTATTAAACATTCTATAAAATAATTTATAAATAGTTACGACCTACGACCACAGAATACCACAGAACTGTGAATAGTGACGTGTGAAAAGGGCCCAAATCAGTTGCGAAGGCAGCTTTCGAAGAAAAAGCCAGAAAGCTTTTTTTGGAAGTGAAGTGGCAATGTGTAAAAACAGGCCGCAACCATTAACACAAATGGCGTGATCAAAACAAAACACCAAAACACAAACAACGTTAAACAAATGCATTAGTTCAACAAACGTTGTGTTTAGTGAAAAAAAAATTCATTTAATTATATTGTTTTGTTTTATAATGTTATTAACTCACTTAAATATTATTTACTAGTGTTGTGGTAATTTTAAAAGTTAATTCTTACAACAGTTTTTCATGTTAATTTCAATTTAATAAATTTGTGTTCATTGTATTGTAGTAAAAAAGATTGTGCAAAGAGAAATTTAAAGAGGGCAGCTTTCTTAAAAGGAGACAAAAAAAAAGCGCAAAATCTTCCGCCTCGTGACAGTTCTGTGGTATTCTGTGCCTACGACATATGATAATTACTTTTAACCATAACATAATCACTTTGTGTCATAATATCATTTCTTCTTAACTTATTTTAATTAACATGATACAAATATAATTACTTCTTAACTTATAATGATTAACATGATAAGAATATGATTAAGAGAAAAATATTATGATGTATAATTACGAATGTATTTGCCCATAATATAATTCAATAATAATCGTATCTTAACAATTGTATCTTTTGTACATATTTAAACAAAAATATAAACGAAATGAGAAGCAAGAGTTCAAATTTACTTTTTAACCATTCGTGGTACACATGGGTCTGGCCAGACCTTTTTTCAATGTGTATAAAAAATCTAAATTTGCGTAAGCCTGAGGGTTAAACATGGTCTGTTTTTTCTTCACACAACAAGCAAATAGTGTTTTCCAAACTTGTGTTGTGTTGTTGTAAATCTACAAAAAACTTTGAAAAACACACACGTATGCACGCATAAAAGATTGCAATGATGAGAGATGAGACTAATAAGTTTTATGAGACTAATGGCCAATTTTCAGGATTGATATTAAAACACATTTATTTTTAAAATCGTTTTAAATACAAAATTCTCTTCTTCACTAAAAACTTAAGTGAAACTTAAGTCACCGATGTGGTACACTTAAATCCCTCATTTTATAATTTTACTCTCAGAGTGGCACTACCAACGGAAAGTCTAATCTTTTTTTTACTTGATTTAAGAATTGCATACTTATTTCAAGGTGAATTAACTACAGGTGGTGTCGAAACGGCATCTGATTTTCACATTTCGAACTTATTTGTTTGGTTTGTTAGTGTTTTGCTAAAAATGGCTGACATTTCGAGCTAATAGCACTAAAAATGCAATGCGAAAAACCCTATGTTGTTTCTGGTGTGTTTGGATGGTTGTAGTTCCGATACCAACTGTAGGTGAATTCGCCTTGACTTATTTCAAGAAATTCTAGGAATGATTTTCAAAAGTAATCCCATTTGGGATTGTTTTGAGTACGTTTTAGTGTTATTCGTACCTGAATTTTCGAGAACGACTCTTGCTTAATGTAATCATAAAAAACTTGATTTATCCCGAGTGTTTTTCTTTCTGTGTACTGATGCCGATATGGCAGAAGCTGTTAATACCATCGAACACCGTGCCGTGCCGCACATCTCAAAGGGCAGTCAGTCATCAGCGTAATCTAAGTCACCTAGTTGCTTGTAAAGGCCCCTATGAATTCCAGTGGAGTTTCCTGTTGCGGTGTTCATTTCTACATCAAGAGCGATGTTAAAAAGATGTGACATAATGCAATTCTGCCGTACTCCGATGTTTACATTAATTATATTGCCAAGGCTGTTTTCTTTGAGCACTCTAAATGAATACTCATTGTACAGACTTCTAATAAGCGTAACAAGTTTTAGTGGGGTATTCTAGTGCCTTCAATAGTATCCCTAGAGGGAAGCGAACTGACACTAAAGAAGTCCCGTGATAGGTCTTTGGTGGTAGAGACCGGTTCTAGTTCTAACACTTTATATGAATAAGACCTATCACTTTTATATGGGGTTGTCATTGGAGGGGGTCAGTTGCAACCATTTGACCAGTCACAGGTCTATTCTCAATGAATGTGCTTAGTGCCAGTTACTAAAATGTAGTAATATTTCAATACAATGTAGTATTATTTCAATAAAACAAGTCCTAGAATTAAATTTAATATCCAAATTTTAGAAATTATCAAAACATGTGTTACAGCTCCAGTTAAAACTGTACTGTAATTCAATACTTTTTCTACCTTTTTGTTCTTTATAAACCAGTTAAGGGATTGGTTCTTCTTTCACTGGTCATGAGTCTTTTTCTTGTTCTATTTTCACAAATCCCAGGACCAGTCTGTTGGACCAATTGACACCAATTTCCCGCAGGGATGTTATGAGCAACGTTATTAAATGATTTTTTGATAGCTAAAAAACTAGATGAGATATAAGATCGTTTTCCACTCTACAGACTATTCAACGATTACACTTAACTGTTAATTTGGTCTACGCAGAATTTTCGTGGTCGAAACCCAGCTTATTCCGGGCGGAGCACTGACTCTAAGGCTGTGAGTCGGCCTGTGATTATGTGCGCTACCCCTTTATTAAATATACTCAGAAGTCTTATTCCCTTCCAGTTGGTGCACTACGACAAATTTCGCTTTTCTGGTTCTTAAACAAAAATAACCTCCTAACATGCATTGTATCTTTAAAACTGAACTTTTCTTACTCTTTTGCAAACTTTAGCCGTTTTCAGCCTTTATTTTTGCTGAAAGGGTGATTGTCGCTCTTTATTCTAGCTACTTATCTACTAGAACTTAAGCAACTTCGTACGATTTTATTGCTTACGTCTAAATTGTACTCTAGGCTCAGTATTTTCCGAACCTTAATAGCTATATTGACTACACCAGTACCAATAAGTCGCTTTGATTCGCGAAAATCTTTTGGCGAAAGTTTTTTTTTGGGCGACCTGCTTTGTTGCTTTTGATATCCAAACTACACTTTTTTTTATTTTACATACAAATCTTACTGAAATGTTGTATTTTTTTGTGATCTTGCGATGTGAGGCTCCTTATTGTAAATTCTTTACAATGCTTTGTTTGTGCCACTTTTGACTTGGCGTTCTTGAAGAAACTAGGCAAAATTTAATTACTCAATTTTTTTTCAAATTTTAAAAAAATTTAGTATTAAGAATTAATTTACTCACTTTAAAAGCAAATCCCACAAATAAAATTTTAAATTTTTTTTGAATTTTTATGATAGATGCACACAGGGTCAATATTGTTCGCACATATGGTTTAGATATAAACTTAGTATAAATATAAAACTAAAGGTACTTTTGAAAATAAGTTTACATAGTATTATTATAAAATGTAAAAAGCCATACAATAGCTTTAGAAAGTTCCCAAGTTGAAAGTTAAATAGTTTTCATGATAAACATATATTTTTTATAATTTCGTGAACAATTTTGTCCTTAACTGTATGTAGGCCTTGCCGTATGTCCAGCACAGTTGCATATATTTGTGTTGGGTTGAGTTGGTGTTTTAAGGAGTTCGGTATAATGGCTTATTCATATCTCCAGTTGGTGAATTTTTTTCCAAGCTGTTTTTAATGGCCGTGTGTACCAGAGTCTCTGGCGGGAATCGAACCCGCAACCCCGGCGCTGATAAACTAGCTCACTACCAGCTAGCCTACCGGGGCACTCAATGGTGTGTTTTGTATTAGCTGCAGCTTACCGGTCATTCACCGTACACAATGTAAACGCTTTTTCGTCTCGACGTGCAAATCGATTGATTTGCTTATCTAGGTCGCTGTGGCTCTTGCAAACTCAGACCCTTGGCTACGAGTTTTTCTACTATTTAGCAAACCTTTAGCTGACTTTCTGTCTTCAATCAGCTGCAATGTTTGTTCAAACATTAAGTGTTTTCTTTTACGCTGGCAATTACCCAAATGTATGTTGTTTCGCACGTCCACAAGATATCCCCTCCACTTTTAACCGATGGAAATGTGTTCGATCTGATCTTCAGACACGTGATCAGGAGTAGGAACAAAGTTACTCCGCTAGCCCCTTTGTAATTAGCGTACAACTCCGTAAAACGTTACCCATTCCTGTTCTTCCCTGCAACAAAAATATAAAAATTTCCGTAAAATCGGGAATAAGATTGATTTATGCACAAAAAATTAACAACTTCTTATCTTATTCCTATTAAATTTTGTGCAAATTAGTTCATATCGCAAGAAAATATACTGTCAAAGTTCCAGATAATCTGTCCACAATGAATTGTGTGCCTCATAAACAGCATAATCCAGATTGAGCATTTGAAGCCGAACTAATGGATATTGGCTTATCACCGATATAATACAAGATAGGTGTGCCTAAAATAAAAAAAAAATTCTTAAGTATATTAAAGCTTCGTCTCAGACGAGTGTGGTATTCTCACTTGTTTTATTTTCAATTTTGTTTTCTTTTTTTATTAAATTTTTACGTTTGTGACATCCGTTTTATAAGATGTTTGCTAAAGTATTTTTTACTTAATGTATTTCTTTCTAGTCTCTCGTCTTCTATGCTTTGCACACATGACATTCTTATGTTGGAATTCCGGTTTTTCTTACGCTTGACATATTTAAGTTCTTTTTGCACCGTCTCTTCCATATTTTCCCTTACAACAAAAAGCTTCATACTCTGTGTTGTTTCAGCAGCATATTTGTTTGATTTTTTTTTTTTTTAAATCAAAGAGCACACAAACAAAAAACGAATACAAATTATGTGAAGAGTTCTTAATGAAGTTTTAACTAGAATATTTTTAAAAGAAATTTTAAGCTAAATCAACTTTATGAATACATAAGTATGTACGATAAATATGTTTATATGAGCACAATGCATACATAATCCTAAATGTGCTTAAATTTTAAAATTAATGATTGTTTAGGAAAACGTAACAGGTTTCTATGGAAATAGTAAATTGTTTTGTGAAAAGTTTTAACTTCATTGTAAAATACTAGAATTAATGCAAATGACACATTGCGACCCAAAAATCAGTTAAGTTAAGTATTTTCAAGCATTTTTGTTTTTAATATTAAGAACACTATAACTAACAACTGGTTTTCCCTATTAAACAAAAAAAAATCCTAGAAGAAAATTTAATGACAAATTAAGTCTTAAAACATTTAATAAAATCCCATTATATCATCGTTATAAGTTTGCGTCTTTAATTCAGCTTTGCGGAATCTTTGATAACCCCCCACAGAGAATTTAAATATTTCAGAAGTGATGTTTATATGGAATTGATGATAGCACTGATCAACAAGGTTTTTGCCAGACGGATTCTGTATGCTAATTATTAGTTCACTGTATAACCTCATTGCAAAACACAAACTAATATGTTTCTGTCACACACAGATTTGTTGTGACACACACTTATGATGTTACCTTATTTTCCGCTAATACTACTGTACGTCTGGTTTAATTGCATCAAGTTTTTATATAAAAAAGTGTAATATTTTGAGTTTAGAATACAAAAGCAAAACGTTGTTTTTTTCCCAACATTCAAAGGAAGTGCATCATCAATCATCATAATTCTATTTGCTACGTATGTATGTGGTCAACTTTCTTTCAAAAGTCAGCGACAAAATTTGACTGAACTAGTAAAGCAGTGTTATCGGAATTTTCTTCGGACCTCAGATCAAGGAGTTGTTAAAGGATAACATATTCGAAGAAAAGTTAAGTTTGTTAGAGAAATCTGCTTGGAAACATTTTAAAAATGTCGCACAACAAGTAACTACAAAGAGCTGATAGGAGAACTACTTTCGACGTATCAAGCATTTGGTTGCAAAATGTCACTTAAAATACACTTTCTACACTCCCAACACAATTTCTTTCTATTTCCAGCATTGAAAAACGATACCAGGGCAGATAATTGTTGGACACTTGCAAGAGACCAGCCTCAGGTCATATACTCCAGAAAATCATAGCTTTTAGTTTAAAAAAACATATAATCAAGTATAATTGTATGTAATGTAGCAGTATTTTTTATGAAGTATATAATTTCATTTCTTGATATTCTTTAATTTGGCTTGAGTTCATCAAATTTAATTTTCATTCAATTATTTTCACTGAGGAAGGAATTTTTTGACAACTTGGAATTTTTATTAAAATTTATTGGTAATTTTTCTTGGCTGAGCTGGGATTTGAACCCGGGTTGATTTTTACATGTTTCAAGAATCACCACATTCTATCTTCAGAAAATCTTTTAGTTCTAACCACTTTACCACTACGGTGCCCGCCATTGGTGTAAAATTGTTTCTACCACTGTTTTCTACCTTAGAAAGTCAAAATAAAGTAAAAAAAGACCAAAAAAGTTTATGTGACAATTTAAAAGTTCATTTTTGTCAATCAGTGTGCTTTCTAATAAATTTTAAATTATTTTTTTTGCAGCCGTGACGATATTCCCAATGTCAAATGTTCATCAACCGGAGACACATTAAGGCTTTTGTCGAATTCCTGAACAAAACTTCTCTTGATCTTTCTGTTTTCTGAAGTATTTATTCCCGAGTTTTCTAGATCTTCGTTCGATCGCATGGTCACGTTTTGCTTCCGAAAGCATATCTTTCACAGATGTTGTGAACTCCTTCGGCGTTGGACTTAATAAATAATAAATAATTCATTTCAGTAGCCTAAATGCCCTCCTTTTTAATACTCACTCCATTTTTTTAATGAATAAATAAAATTTTCCGAAAATAGGCTTTAATGTTTTTTATACGGCACAAATTGGGCTGAATATTATGCCTTGAAAGTCATCATAGTTGTTAATGACTATAATATCTGAAACTCTGCAATGGTGCTTGAAGATTACATTCCTTCTTCAAAAGTTATAAGCGAATGAAGGTGAAAAGAACGCATTTTTTTAAATTTGTTCGCTTTTTTTAACATTTTCCTAATTTTCTTGTTAACGAAAAATGTGATCGTCACGCACGACCGCAGAATTTTAGATTTTTAGAGCTGACTCTACCCTCGAAGTATTAAAATTAATTCGGCATTCATATTGCTAATGATATTACTGCATTGCAGTCCAAGTTTACATATAAAGTGGCCTTTCGTTTAAATATTACGAAGAAAGCAATGCAAAAATCAATAAATGACAAACTAATCCCGAGTAATGAAGAAATAACCTTTTTTATTTTAAACAATAATTAAGTATAAAAAAAGAAAAACTCTTAAATGTAAAAATCATTTTAAAAAGGAAATACAAAAATATGTATGTCACAAAACGAACACAAAAGGGTAATACAGTATTTATGCACACACACTTATAAACTCATATACAAAGTGTCGGTGGGTGACACTTTAACATATTTAAACACATTCATTTTAAAGTCTGACATTAATGCTTTTTATTATAAAACGGAAAAATTAGATTTAGAGAAGGAAAACAAAAACAGGGCAAAAAGAAGAAAAACAATGTCCTTTACACATAAGTTATAAGAGTTTTAATGTGTATGTAGTGTTAGTCCAGTAGAGTGTTTAAGTGTTTGTTGACAAAAAAAAAATATGTTACTAACCTACAACAACTTGTGTAGGTTTTAATGGTGTTGGGTTTGAGTGTGTGTGTTTGTTAGTGAGTGTTTGACAGAGTATTTAAGCTTAAGCGGAAACACATTATGAGTAGTTTATTTTTTTTTTGTTGGTGAAGTTTTTCCTGCTTTTTGTGATTTTTGTTATCGCATTGTTTTTGTTTTTTTTTTCTTTGTTAAGATTTCTTTTTACTTAGTTTTTCTCATTTTAAAAGATTACATGTTTTGGCCGTTTGTTAGAAAAAAAATCTATGCCACCAAATAAATAAAAAAAAAATAACCTAAAACCAGAGAACAAGAGAATAATAGACAACAACAAATAAAGTTGTATACGAAACATGATTTCTGGCTTTTAATAGAATAAGGAAGTGAGTTTGGGAATAATAATAACAAAATTTATAAAGAATTTTAAAACGTACGTTAAGCACTCTCCCTTTTTTATGGTACTCCTTTTGCTCTCCTTTTCACTCTCTCTATCTCTGTTTCTGTTATGTTATAGCTGTAATATTTTATAGTCAAACACGTGTTCTTGTCAGATAATTTACAGCTAGTGAGAATAAGTATTCGAATAAATTAGGCTTCTGCGCTTTAAATTATAATCTACAGAATAAATAAACTTGGCGCCAAAATATTGTTTCTTTTCTATGCAGTTTTTAATAGTTTTTCTTTTGTGTTTTCTTTAACAGTTTTTCGAAATTTCGAATTTCGGTTAAGTCTCCGATTTCTTTTTATTTTTTTTTTAGGTAAAATCTCATTCGTTTTTAATTAAAGGAGAGCGTATTTCACAAACCATGTTAGCTATTCATGTTAAGGTTAAAGCCAATGTTTTCCCAAAATGCCGAAAATAGTTGTACATTTAAATTTTTCGCCCAAGCAAAAAAATTTGTGACAGCATCCAGTTTAACGACGATGCTTTCTGGGCTAACAACGCACTAAACGCAGAGATTTACGTCAATACGATTTTTGTGAATTTAACTGAGAAAAATTATGTTGTTTAGAATAACAAAACGTGTAATTAAGAGTCATAAAGGAAAATAAAAGCAAAGCAAAAAAGGAAATTTTTTAATAATTTAATATAAAAAAAAATGTTGTAAAATAAGAAGTATCGGGTAATTTGAGATTATAACAAAGTTGATTTATAATGTGATAAAATAAAAAAAAATTAATTTAAAAAGTTTTAAATAATTTTGGAAGTGATAGTTAAAAAAAATGCTAGTGTTTTTTGGAGAATTTAGTGATTTTTAACTTAGTTTTAATCAAAATTGTTTAACTTTTAAAAAGTTGAAAAAACAGAGATTTTATAACTTCGAAAATTTGTTTTCAAAATTTTAAAACAAAACAAATCTATTTTAAAGAAATTTTAAATATTAATTAAATAATTCTAAATTTCATAGATATTTATAAAATTTATTAAAGGGATCCTTAATAAATTTGTTAAAAATTTTAGTTTTAAAAGTTTTCTCATAAATGGCCAAAAATGTGAAACAAAATTTGTAAAAGTTTATTAAATATTTTTTAAAAAATGGAAAGAGTTAAATGAAAGATATTCTTAAAAATTCTAAAATAAAAACAAAATTTTTGTAATCTTAGGTAAAAAATTAAAATAATTTTAAATACAAACACATTGTTAAAAAAAGATATACAGTGGGAAAAATTTCCAAAAATATTGATATATTAAAACTTTAAATATTTCTAAAAAATAGAGAAATTTTTTAAATTAAATAAAATATAACTTCGAATAAAAAGGGTCAAACACAAATATTGCAAATTATTCAAACGAATCACGCTTAATCTTGTAAACCAAGAAATTCTTAAAATTTAAAATTTTGTGTTGAAGCATTTAAAATAAAAAAATCAATGGAAAAATTTTGTGCAAATCATAAGTAAAACTCAAAACAATTTAAAAAGTTATGCAAATAAAAATTAGTTTTTTTAAAATTTTAAAAATTATTCTTCAATAAAAAAACAACGATAAATTAAGTTTGAGGCTAAATATAAAATTTTGCCTAAAAAGAATCTTTACTCAAAATTATTAAACTTGAAACTTTCAGCTTAATAACCAAGTGAAATAATTAAAAAAGTTCAATTCTGTGAAAATTTTGAAAATATTTAATAACAAAATAATCAAATTTTGAATCAGATATTCATAAATATAATAAGCAACAAAAATAGTTTTTTTAAAAAAAAATCTTAAGGAATATAAAAATTAAAGAAAACTTAACAAAAAAAAAAATTCGCTAGAATTAAAAAAATTTGCCTATTAGTGAAAAAATAATAGCAGATAAAAAAAATATGTTTAAGATTGTAACAAAAATTTAAAAAAGTTACTAAAATCACACAAATTAAAAAAAAATGTCGCTTATATTTATCAAAATTTAATGTGTAATTTTTAAATAAAAAATCTTGAGAAAATTCCAAATATTGTGCAGCGAAATATTTAAAAAAAGTTTATAACCCTATAATTTTAATTAAAATATTCTCTATTAAAAAAAAATTAAAAAAAATATCTAACAAATTTTTTAAAAGTTTAATTTCCTAACGAGGGGCCTTTAATTTTGTGCATCCTTATTCCAACATAAAATAAAAATCAAAATATTTTCCGTAAAAAATATCAAAATGAAAATTAATAATTAAAATTCACTTTAAGAATATTTTTTCAATCTTCAAAGATTACAAATTTTAAAAGCAGTTAAAAAATTAATAAAAATATATCTCAAATTTTCCATAAAGAAAGTTACAAAACAACTAAAGAAATAAATTTGATAAAAAAAACAAAAAATTGGATTACCTTAAGGCGTTACTGTGTTTATACCAAAGCATCGAAAATAAAATGGATTTAAACTGTTTTTAGTTGGAATAACGTTTCATCTAAATTGAAAAAATAAAAAGGTACGTCTGTGCTTAAATAATAGAGGAATACAGTGTTTAGTTCAAATGGTCTTACAAAAAACCAAATGCAAAATATTTCAACTCTTTTTTAAATCAAACTGAAACTTTATATACTTTGTTGTTGGATTTGACCAAAGAGCTACAATATTTGAGTTTGTTCTTTTGGAAGACCATTTGCAGCAAATACTGAATTCTGTTCATATTTGTTTTAGATTGAATTGTACTTTTGCATATCAAAGCCAAAATATAGTGGATATTGCATATTTTTAGGCAAACAAAAAGAAGAAAAAACAAGTTAGAGTACTAGTTATATACGGCTATGCCGAATCTTATATACCCTTCAACATGGTGAGAAAGTAACAGAAAGTTATATAAATCCCGTTCTTTAGATATAAACAGTCGGAATTGTAAGATAAGATAAACTCACTGTTTATTGTTGGTGTTTTTTTTTTATGTTTTGATATTGTTGACTAAGACTTTTAGTGTTTATAATTCTTATTTGCTTTAACGTTTTATTTTTATAATATTTTTGGCTTCTCTAAAATTTTTGGAAAAGGTTTCCTAATGAGCTGGCCTAAGCATCCAGTGAAATACGGATAGAAGCTAGCTTTCCCTAAACAATAAATTTTTGTGTATTTACCAAATATAAAAAAACAGGGACCGTAACTGTTATAACTTTTATCGTTAAAGTCAGAAAATAAAAGTTATTTTTTTACTTTTATTTTTTCGATAAAAAATAAAAGTTATTTTTTGACTTTTATTTTTTAGAGCAGAAATAAAAGTTATTTTTTAACTTTTATTTTTTCGAGCAAAAATAGCAGTTATTTTTGACTTTTATTATTTCGAGCATGAATAAAAGTTATTTTTTGACTTTAATTTTTTTGAGCAGAAATAAAAGTTATTTTGTGATAAATTCATTATATTTATTAAAAAAAAAGGGGTTGAATACACAAAAATAACTTTTATTTCTGCTCGAAAAAATAAAAGTCAAAAAATAACTTTTATTCATGCTCGAAATAATAAAAGTCAAAAATAACTGTTATTTTTGCTAGAAAAAATAAAAGTTAAAAAATAACTTTTATTTTTGCTCAAAAAAATTTTAATCAAAAAATAACTGTTATTTTTGCCTGAAAAAATAAAAATCAGATTTTTAAAAAGCATCGCATTTTCTGACAATTTGGTCCAAGACTTTCAAAATGGTATACTTGGTTTCATTCTCCGACATTTCCTTGAGGTTGCTTTTTTCAATCAAAAATTCAAAATTAACAGTTATTTTCGGTCCCTGTAAAAAAATGGGAATTTAGCACGTCATACGGAAATCTTATTAATTAAAAATTTCTTTCTTTTACTTATCTGCATGTGATAATTTTTAAATTTTTAAACAATAAACAGTGAGTTTATCTTTTCTTACATTAATTTTCTTATTCTCATTTAGAGTTCTGTTAATGAAATTTGCCTTCTGAAATTTTTCACAGGAATAATGTGCGTTTAAGTGATTTTCTTTATTACGACCCAGTAAAAAGATAAACTCACTGTTTATTATTGGTGTTTTGTTTTTGCTTTGATATTGTTACAAGTAAGACTTTGAGTGTTTAAAATTCTTATTCGCTTTAGGGTTTTATTTGTATAATATTTTTGGCTTTTCTAAAATCTCTGGAAAAGGTTTCCTGATGAGCTGGCTTAAGCAACCAGTGAAATGCGCATAGAAGCTAACTTTCCTTCAACAATAAATTTCAGTGTATTTATCAAATATGAAAAACTGGGAATGCAGCACGTCATACGGAAATCGTATTAATTATAAATTTTGTATTCCCGAAAATAACTTTGATAATAAAAACAATTTTGGTTTTTTGAAGCACTTAAGCGAAAAGCGTAAAATCGAGCGCTTCAACAAGAGAGCTCGTATATAGCAGTAAATGATAAAGAATAAAATATACAAAAAATCTGCTATTTTAGTGCTGACAACGGTTTTGGTTTATAAAAATGATTAAAAAATGCATTTAAACATGAAAAAGCAAAACATAAATAACTATATAAACATATTATATAGTTAGCTCTTAAAAAAGCACTTTAGGAGTGCTTAGTTTTCATAATTAAAAAAGCGCTTATTGTCAGCAGAAAATAGACCTCCAAACCAGGAACACCCTATACAAAAATCAGGCATCCCATCAGCAGGTTTGAAGCGATTTGAGGTATGAATTCATACAAATAATCTTTGGAGCACATTTTTTACTGAGGACTTGTATCCTAAGCATCTTATAATTTTTTTAATGTGTGTTAAAGCGTATTTCTGCATTAGAAGCTATAAAAGCACATCAAAATAAATTTGTTCTCATTAAAAATTTCATTGGCAAGTTACAGAAATGTTTACACAAAATTTGGTCTTTTTTGGCCATTTCTTACAAGTTATACATGCCAAACTTGTCTTCCTTACTAACATTTTTAAAGAAGTAATAGGTGGCATGTCATAACGTCCAGTGTCATAGTGTCCATGGACAATATGACCCTCTAAAAAGTGCCACAGTGTCCATGGACAATATAACACTCTAAAAAGTCATAATGTCCGTTGTCATTAAGACACTTTGCAAATAGACATAATGTAATTTTTTAAACATGTCATAAGGTCAATAATTACTAAAGAAGTTCAATACAAAAATATGTCTACATACACGCAGAGAAATAACATGTTTTATTATGGTACAACCAAAAAGTTGAATAAAAAAATTTCCACAACAACAGGGTACGAAATTTTCAGTAGCTTTCTTAAAATAAATTGTTAGCAGTTTTAGCTACTGACACGTTAAAAAAATTATTTACAGCATCCCGCAGATCATAGATTTCAAAGTGGCCATCTCCTAGCCGGTAGTCTTTAAATGTAGACACCTTATAAAATGTATGGAAATTCACATCGTTCGTTACCTCAACTCGAATTTTTTAAATGGGCATGTCGAAGATATACTTGTACACGTTTGTGTATGCATGCGTGTGCTTTAGGATTGCCAGACGCGCTTGATCTGTCTTGATTGTTAAGCTTTTTCAATGAGTGTAAAGAATCAAGAAAAATAACATTTGCCAAGCTAAACCGGAATTTTAAAAATTGTTACATTAAATTGTTAAGAAAATTAAGAACCAATAACAATTATTGACCTATTGGGTATTTATGGGCTGCAGGTATAATGTATTTTGTCGGAATGAGCTGTGGGAACTTGTACCCCAAGGAATTTTGAATTGTTGGAAAAAGAATGCATAGCAGGACTATCAGACTATCATGCGAAGCATCAATATTGTCTTTAGAAAGCAATTTTGGATTTACAGTTATTATACGAAGTATCGGAGTAAAATTTAGTTCTTTTATCTCATATTGTTTGGGCGTTCCTGTACCAAAACCGTGAGTTCTAGAAGAAAGAGGTTATTATTTGTATATAACTGGATCATTTCTAGACCGTTTTTTTAAGTTTATTTTAACAAGTCTTTTAAAAGTTAAGTTTTATAGGTAAAAATTGGTGGCAGTCGTAATTTGTTGCCGAAATCTCAGACATTTGTGGACCGATCCGGCCGAACTTCAATTGCAATCTATTTCGGACTTTATAAATACATATTTTCTTCAGAAATCCCTTTTCAACGTTTACACGGATAGAAAAACCGACGAACGAATATACGGGGACGAAAACCCTTTTATGCGCAAGGATTTTCTCCTCTTTAGTATAACAAATACCGGCTGCGCTTACTAAAGAGTCTCGGCGTAGCCGGCTTCTCTAACTAAAGCTTCTCTTAGCGATGCTGGTATTTGTCATACCATAAATGCGAAATTCCTTTCGCACGGCCAAAGGCCGGCTATGCTTTCTTGTTTGTAAACAATTTGTGGACATTATGACATTCTACAAAATGTCATAAAGTCCACGGACACTATGACACTGGATGTTATGACCTGACACCAATTTATACGGTTTGTTATGATTTACGGAGCAATAGATCTAACCGAATGAAATTAAGCCAAGTTATTTGGATTCTATTTAAATGCTTATCGTGCTTACACTTAACCGAATACTACTATTTTTAAAGGGATTTAGTGAACATTTTTAAAGCCAAATCCCTTTAAGCCATTTATACCTACTAGCTTTTACCATTGGTTTCGGGTGAATTTGAACAAGATTTTAAGAAAGGATTTTAACCTTTAACAAATTTACAGAAAATGTATGTCGTTAGCTAAAATGCGTAACTAGCAAAAAATTCAAAATCGTGTTTTATACTGGTTATTATAAATGAGATTGAACTACACGTCTTCACAAAATTTTACACTTCTGCGATTAAAAATTGCGGTTTTTTTAACAAAAAACAAAGGGACGTAACTACAAGAGAGTTTATTTTATAAATTAAAAATTACGTAATTAACCTTTTTTTTCAACAAAATATAATGAAATGGTTTCCTTTGAAAATTGTTTAAAGAATTCGATGGACGCCTCATGAATGCATGTTTTCTGACATGTTTATAGTTTTCATTAAATTAAGTTTTTTGCTTCTCCTGTAAAATTATATTTTTGCTAATTACGCCTTTTTGCATTTTAGCTTACGATGTAGTTTTTTATAACTTTACTTATTTTATGAAAAATATTTTAATAACAACATGAAAAATTTGAGAATTCGATACTTTTGAGCAAACGACATTCAACTGTCCATATGGAAAGCAGGAGGTGTCCAAATATCTATATTCCGACCAATGGGCCATATGCAATCTGTATACCAAATTTATCAATAATATAAAAAGTGCTAAAGATCAAAGTTTTCCTTATGCCTTATGTATTTTCTATACCAATTTTTTTGAAAAATGAAGAAGTACCAGAGGTTTAAAAGTACCATGAGTACCAGCTTTTCTTAGCTCCCAGAAAGTAAGATGTATGTTAATGTAGGATTTAATATATATATATATATATATATATATATATATATATATATATATATATATATATATATAAAATTTATTGAATAGAGCAAAAGTACTAATTTTATACCGTTTTTACCCCTTTAAAAAGTACCATTTTTATTCTTTATTTTAATCCTGCTCAAAGTTGTACACAACTTTTCGTTTTTTGTTCGACAGTTTTTGGTTTCGACTGAAGTTTTTTAACCCCCGATATTTTTAAACGATATAGAGATCAGTAGTTTAGCTTTGGAATGGTTAAAGAGTAAATTCAATTTGGGCAATGTGCTAGCCGTCTTCCCATTTTTATCCAAATCCATAAACCTATTTTCGCGTGATTGAGCCACAAACTAAGAAACACAAGAACATCAAAATACCCAAATATCCAAACATACAAACTTTCACATTTATGTATATGATTTGATGGTAGGATATATTTACATCCTAAATTGATTCCTTCTGGGCAAAGTCTTTCACAAGAGATATTTTGTATGGCTTCGACTTAAAATTTTGGACCGATATTTTGTTATTTTATTCAGTTTCTGTCTGAAGTCTAAGAAAAATTAAAATTGCTTTATTCTACTATGCTGAATCTTTGATACCCTCCACCTAGAGGAAGCACACTTCTGTTGTGGGCTTTATATCTTAAAATTATAAATCAAAATTAATAAAAAACTAACCTTCCAGTATTATAATTTTTCAAAAGTACGCTTTATATAGCCAATTTTTACTGCAATAGCATTATTCGCTGCAGTTTAAAACGTACTTAAAAGTGTTTTCCTAGATTATGTTTTATAAGGGGCCTAATTCAAATAATAGACCGATCTTCGCAACACTAAGTAGTATCATTAGAGTCAAATAAAACTAATGTATGCAAAATTGAATTAAATCGTTATTTTCTCTTTTGTCTGTTTTTAACAGACGGAAAGTCATAAAGACGGACGTGTCTAAATTGACTTAAGATTTTTTAAAGACCCTTAATATACATATGTACACCTAATGATATGTTTGATAAATGTTCAAAAAGTTTCACAAGGAATGAATATGTATGCAGATGATGTACAACTTTTTATAAGCTGTGAACCATCTAATATTGGCCAATGGACTCTCCATAAATGCAAAGAAATCCAAAGCTATGATAATTGAAAAAACCGAATCGTTGAAAACTATTTTACCACCAATTCTGATCGGAGAATCTATAATCACAATAGATGAAACTGCCAAAAATTTGGGTGTAATATTCAACAAGAAATTAGACTGGTCTTATCACATAAATGTAATATGTGTTAAAACTTATGCGATGTTAGGAAAACTTAGGATGTCGCAACATTACACTCCTTTTGATATTCGAATGTTACTAGCTAAAACATATTTATTGCCAACGCTCTTGTATGGTTGTGAACTATTCGCTAACTGTTATACATTAAGTATGAAAAGGCTTAATGTAACGTACAATAATATTGCCAGATTTGTGTTTGGCCGCAGTAGGCGAAGCAGAATCTCACAGTACTCTAGACAAATATGTAATATACCATTTGATAGCCTGTTAAAGCTTCGAACGTTATTATTTTTTCATAAAGTGATTTACACTAAACAGCCTGAATACCTATACAATAGAATAGTCTTTTTAAGGTCTGACCGAGGAAACAAAGTAAATACCTTTCGCATTGGAAAAGATATATCGAAAAGACATTTTGACTTCACTGCTATCAATCTTTGGAGACAACTTCCCCCTAATATTCAAACCATTAGCAATGCAAAGCCCTTCAAAATTGCAATATTTAATCGTTTAGGATAACAAAAATTATTGAACCACAAAAAAACTTCTACAAACATAGTTTTTTAACTTTTATTTGTTTGATGTTAGTAATATTATTTGCTCTCTTCTTATTAAATTAAATAACATCATTATTTTTTAATATCGTTTAATAATAGTCAATTCTATTTCTTTTATTCTTTAAAATAAGTATTAAGTGATTTTATTTTTTTTACCAACAAAAATCATATTGTACCACTACTATTAGATAAGACTAGTTCTTGTTGTACTGTATTGATTAAATAAATAAATAAATAAATGACAAGCTTAGGATTCTTTTATTCACAGCTAGTGGTGGGGGTATAAAAAGATCTAACTTTTTAACCGAACTATGATGTTCAAAGTGTATCTCTTGTACTATAAACTAGTTATTTTATCAAATGGAATCTGGAAATTTATTTCTCATGGTGAGTAAAATTTATTATTTAAATTTTCCTATTATTCAAATATGTATTCTAAGTCAAACTACAATCCTCAAAAGAATTTTTTTTATACAAATTTGAATAATATGAAAATTTATCTAGTTATTTTATTTTCAGAAAAAGTAATACACTTCAATACTTATAAAAACATCAATTATTAGAAAATATTATCTTTAATTTGCAAATATCTCTAATTTCGAAATCTGTCTGTTTATTTACACGTGCAACTTTTGTACGTCCATCATATAGTCATGCGTAATCCTTTATTTTTTCTTGCTTTGACTTATTGTTTCGGTAATACGTTTTAGAAATGAAATGTGGTCATTAAAAAGCCATCAACATTATTACTGTCATCATAAATCTTAGCGTGTGTGTTTCGTCCTTTTTTCCATTTATTGTGTATTCTGTTTAACGCAATTCATCTCCATTTTCTGTTTTAATAAAAACACGGACTTTCACAATTTGGTTTTTAGTTGGTCATGCTCTGGGTCATGGCATCTAGTACGTGTTCGGTTTATACATACATGTTTAGACTTCATGTCTAAAATCAACAGTATGATAAAACAACAATAACACAAGCAATTTAACACATAAAAAATCAATTAAAAGATTATGGGAAATTTTAGCAGACACACCAACTTTGATGTTGATGAAATTCAAGGATTATTTTTTTATGACCAAGCATTATGCATGTTGTTTAATAACTAAAAACATAGTAGAATAGAAAATTATCGTGCTTATCACGAACAGTTTCATCATCATTCATTCAAGGAGAATTTTAATATGAAACAATCGAAAGGATTTGTAATTGTTAAAACTGGTGTTGCATTGAGAATTTTAAGATGAATGTTATTAAATTATTGTTATGTCTTCTGAAAGTCAAGGAATTAATTTAAGATTAAGAGTAGTTTTTGATTTTGGTTTGAAACATGAATCAAAGCTAAACAAAATGCATTTAAAGATACATACATAAAATGTCTGTTATATAAGCCGAAGGTGATTAGTTATATGTTTCCATATAAAAAAGAATGTCAAAAGTCTGGGCAATTTTTCTGAGTATAAATTTCTTCAGCTCATTTTTTTGTTTATTCGAAATTAATTTAAAATTTTAAGGCTTTGATCACAAAATGATTAAGCAGTACCGCAAGTTTATTAATGAATAAATTGATTATATAAAGGACGGTTTTCAAACAAATCTGTTATTGATTGCAATATTTTATCAAATTTTACAAAAATAATCCATAGGTAAAATTACCTAAAAATTTGATTTAAAATTGTCTTTCCACAAGTAATAAAACTATAAGTTAAGGTAATTTTAATGTTCGATAAATTATCTAAAAATTTTGCTAAAATAACTTAAGTCTTTGAAAATTACCACTGATGGTAAATTTAGTTTATATAATATATATATATTTGGTAATATATCCATTAGCAAATGTAATTTTATGTTATCTTTTTTATGGAAAATTACCTAGATTAAATTGTTTAAAGCAACAAAGATTTATTTATATTATAAAAGTCAACATAAATACAACGTACTGTTTAACAATTTTACAATGTAGTCACAATATTAAAATGATAACGACTAATGTACGTCTTTCTACTCTTGTGTTGAGTGTAGCCTCAATATTGGGTTAGCAAATTTACAACGTAGTTACAATATTAAAATAATAACGCCAAATAACCGCCTGCCTTGTCTCTTGTTTTTATTATTGTCACAAAACCTTAAATTTAAATTTACAACATAAACAAAAGTTTAATATCAGTCTTGATCTGTAGTGGAATTCTCTAACTTTTAACAATTTACGTTAGCGTTTATTCTACCGGTACAGTTTATTGCTTGTGGTAACAATACAGCACCTTTGTTAATTAATTAGTATATTTTACGAACACTGTAATCGTGTGCAAAATTCTTCTCGTACTTTCGAAACTAACAAAACCCCATTTAGGTTTTGCTAGTCTAGCGAAAACTGCAAAAGTTCGAAAAATTTGCAAAAATATCGAACATTTTTAATATTTCGAACAAGTCTAAAAATTGATTAAAAGTCGCTAAAACTATAAGGAATTTCAAAAATTCGGTAAAAATTGTTAAATTAGCGGAAATTCGCAAAAATTTGCAAAGAGCGGCTATTATTAGAAATCGTTTCAGCTCTAAAGAACAACAGGAAAAAATCGCTTATATCCGGAACATGGCTAAAATTCCCGAAAAATTGCCAACTTGGAAAAAAACCGTAACATTTTTTTTAAATCGCTAAATCGCTTGAAAAAACGAGTTGTCGGAATATATAAAATTTTTTTGCAAATATAGCGAAAATTCGCGAAATTTTTTAATATTTCGAACAAACCATAAAATTGATTTGAAGTCACTTAAACTATAAGGAATGGCAAAAAATCGGTAGAAATTTGTTGACAGCGGCATGATGGCAAAGTCTACTATTTATTAAAAATCGTTAAGGTTGTAAACAATCGAAAACTTCCAGAAATAAATAGCTTCTACCGCGAACGTGGCTATAGCACTAAAATTTATTTGAAATCGCTGAATCTGTTAAAAAAATAAAATGTCGGAAAATAACAAAAAAAAAATATGCAAAAGTAGCGAAAATTCGTGATATATTTTAATACTTCAAACAAACCATAAAATTGATTTTAAGTCACTCAAACTATAAGGAATGGCAAAAATTCGGTAAAAATCACTAAATTAGCGAAAATTCGTAAATATTTGTTAACAGCGGCATGATAGGAGAGCTTACCCCTTATCTTTTGTGTAGAAAAGATAACACTATTAGTGATTACCATAAGATGCATCTAAAATGTGATATTTTTAATGATTTTTATAAACACCCAAATAAATTCCCAAAAAAAAAATTTTTTTAATATTATTTTTAACAAAATGTATGTAAATATGTGAATTTTTAACATGTTAATGTTTTATTTGCCATATTTTTATTTATTTTTTTTTTTGAAAAGTAACTACGAATTAAAAAATAATAAAAATAATTTCAATTTTTGGGAATACAAAATTTAAATTTTCAAAATATTTTGTTATTCGTGCTTAATTCCCAGTTTTTATTATTGATAAAAACACTTGAAATTTATTGTTGATGGGATAAGCTATTCCTATGCGCATTTCACTGGTTGCTTAGGCCAGATCATCAGGAAACTTCATCCATAAAGATTTTAGAAAAACTAAAGACATTAAACCAAATAAAACTGTTAAACGTATAAGAATTATAGCAACAGTTCTACTTGTAATAATATCAAAGTTTAAACAAAACAACATCAACAATAAACTTTTTTGTATTTTGCCGTTAATTAAGCTTAAATACCTGACGTTAAGATAGAGCATAGCAGTAAACGTTATTGTGCTGTTAAATATTTTTTACAATTTAAATTATGTTAAAATTGAATAAAGATTCGCACTACTGATGTTAGTTTTACAGGGTGGTGGCTATACATAATATTAAGAAGAGTCGTAATTTCTGCCTTCATTCACTTATTTTTTTTTTTTGCTTAACCCTAGAGTACTAACATGATTTTTTTTAGTCAAATCGGCTAACATGAATATAACACCGATTTTTTTTGTTAACTTCACATGAAATAATTTTAATATTTTTTTAATTTGATAACTTATTTTGTCCAGTGTCTAAAAAAACAATAATATGAAAGTTTTCTAAAATTATTTAATTTTTGCATTTATTTCATTAAAGGTGCTCTTCTAGGAACACTTTCGCAAACACAAATTTTTTAATGAAAAATAAGAGTAAAAAATAAAAATTAAAAATTTTAAATTCATTGGTAATTTAAGAAAACATGTCAAATAATACTGAAAAGGCAAAAAAATATTTTTTAGAGTTTTATTTACATTTGTGAAATGCTCCATTCATTCATTTTGACTAACATGACTTCAAAAACTCAAAAATAGCATTACTTACTGCAGCAAAGTGACCGTTATAAGCAAGAGCGTACCATCAACTGAGATTACAAAAAAAATGAGATCTTTTCATAGCAGCAAAAAAAAGTTACACGCAAAAATAAAAACAGTGTTAGTCAATATGACTAACATTAGTACTGCAGGGTTAAAAGAAAAAAATGCCGCTCGTTATCCCAAAAAATTTCATAATAACCAACATTGATGGTATACACAAAGTTGTTTAGGCCATGACCGCCATTAAGGATGCAGCTCGCTAGTGACTGTATCATTATCAGCAACCCTTTTCTTTTTAGTGCAGCTGGTTCTTCAACAGACGAAAGGGTATACATTCTTGATGGTAAACACAATTAATACACATCTTCTGATTTTAATTCTAAATTGCGTGACTTTTAAAGATCCACTTTTAGTGAGGATTCCGTCAGTACTGAGGTCTCTGTATACGTGGTCAACACTCGAAGACCCATTTTTTTTCTCTTCCACTAAATAGCGCTTTACTCCAAAATACAAAAAAATTAAATAATATACAACTTACTCTATAAAAACCAGTTAAAAATGCTTGGTGGCGTAACGTGACAAAAAGGAAACTTTCCTGCGGAAACCCCCATATTAGACTTTGAAATATTGTCTTTATGTTTTCTCCAATGTTACATCCACTGTGCTTCAAACTGACAATAATCTAAAGACTTCTTCACTTATCATGTTCTATGCAAAATTTTTTTTAGTAGTTTGTTCTTATAAGCTGCCTCCTATTACTTATACGTATGAGTTATATTTTTATATTGAAATGTAACTCATACGGTTATTTAGATCAATTTAATAAAACATTGTTTCGAACAATTCCATATCATTAGGTTATTTGAATAATTTTAATTTTATCTAGCTTAGAAGTTTTAAAAATATGAACAAAAATTATATTTTTATACCCTCCACCACAATTAGTGTTGAAGAGGGTATACTAAGTTTGTCATTCCGTGTGAAACTTTTTTATTATTCATAAAGTATATATATTCTGGCTCCTTGAGTAATTCTAAGATTTAGCCATGTCCGTCTGTTGAAAACACGCTCACTTTCGAAAAACTCAAAAGAATAAAACTTGGTGTCAAATTGCTTGTAATTATTCTAATCAGTTTGGGATTGAAATCCACCAATTTCGGTTAAGTAAGAATTAAAGTGTGGATCCACCACCTTAAAAAATTGATAATTTTGTTACAAAAACTAACATAAATGTTGGAACAATGCACAGAATTATATAAGATTTTGCAAATAATCGTCTCTTCCGACTGGAAATCACGCTGTAAAATTTCGTGAAGATCCGTCCATAATTTACCCTAGGACCCATATAAACCCTACTCCCGGAAAAAAGTTTGGGAAGCCTAAAACCGTAATAAATAATGCTTTTAGAATATAATTTAATACTTCACAGTTTTATAGGACTAGAAAGCACACTAATAAATTTCATGGTGATCGGTCCATAATTTAGTATAGGCTCCAAATAAAGCCAACCCTGGTAAAATAATTACAGTAGAATCCCGATAATTCGTAATCGCAAGAAGCCGGCCATTTCTTACGAATTATAGTGGTTTTCGATTTAGCAGGGTTTCGATTTAACGGGGTTAAAATAAAATAAATTTGAATTAACGGGGGTTTTCAATTTATTTACTAGAACGATAAAAAAACATAAAAAATGGTTAAAAAGGTTCAGGTAACAAACTGAAAAAAAAAAATAGCGGTAACCAAAAAATCATTCTTTCCATGTTTCTGTTGTTTTTATTACGAATTATTAGTGGTAGTTAGCAACCAATGACGATTTATATGAGGCAAAGAAGATTTTATTTATAAAAAAAATTACGAATTAGCGAGGGGACCAAAATGTATGGAAATTTTACGAATTAACGAGATTTTTTCAAGGGACCGAAAGTTTATTACGAATTATCGGGAATTACGATTTATCGGGGTACGAATTATCGGGATTTGACTGTAATTACACCTAAATACACCTAAACCGTAGCAGATATAGACATTGCAGAAAAATTTCTTCCAACATAGCTTCATATGACCAGAGAAAATGTCATGCAATTTAGTGGTATACGGTCAATAATTTACCTAAGATCCCATATTTAGCAGCCTTCTGAAATTCACTGAATACGCTTTAACTTATTTCACCGTTGTATTGAAAATTATGTTTTTTAATACCAGATATCACTCTGCAGAAGTTATGAACCCAAACTTACCATGGCTCCAATATAAATTCCCCTCCTGAAAATCATTTAAGTTCAGCTCAAGCTAGTTAAAATTTCTATAAATAGGATAAAACTTTCTGATTGTCGGTCAATAATTTAATAAAGGTCTAAACCGCAACCAATTTTAATGGTGACGTCTGTTTTTATAAAGAATAATAATAAGTAGATATCATATAAATATCACTTCTGAAATATTCGAACTGTTGGTGGAGGGTATCAAAGATTCGGTACAGCCGAATATAGCACTCTAACTTAGGTTCCATGGGCAGCCATCAAAAGACAGCTCACTTGGGTCCTGTATTGGTCCCTTTGTGCACTCTAACTTGTTTAAAATATTACTAAAAAGTAACAACAATTTAACAAAAGTCACTTCATGTAGAAAATGAGGAAAACTTTTTAAATAAAAAGAAGCATAAAAACTTAAGCTAATCATCTACAATAATCTTTCGAAAGCATATCCAATTTCTTTGTTAATTTTCTTGTCTTTTCTTGAATCTTCACTTGAATCTCTTGTTGTTTTTTTTACAATTTTAATACTTTTTATAGGCTCTGTTGGTCTGGAAGAAGGTTGTTTTCATTAGTCTCAACAAATCCTCTTTTTTTATCTAAATTATTGTGGTAAAATTCTGTACTGAACATTCTTAAAAATTAGTTATTCCCAAACTCTTTGGTTTCAGTCTTTGTACTATACTATATGTGACCTTCTCCGAGAAAAGGGACCTAGTGTGGCAAAAAACGGGTTTGGAATTAAGAGTGGAGTGGAAAAGAAAAAAACTAATACTGTGAAAAATAAGATTTCGATTAATCGACAACAATTTTTTGAATTGTTCGTTAATCGAAAATAAGTAATTTTTAGTAAATGGAACAGTTAATCGCTCAAAATTAATCGATTAATCGAAGAACGTTTAATCGTTTGAATACCCTGCTGGTAACCCTTAAAAGAAAATCACGCGCCATACTTTTGTATGTCAAAATTAATGTTTTTAATTTAAGTACTATGGTTATTTTTAAGTTTTGGTTGGGTGTGATTTTCTAAAACACTACATTAATTACTTGATATATATTTTTATAAAATTTTTTTTAATTTCCCAACGAAAGACGAAGGGACTAATAAGACTACATACATGTAAACAGCAACTCGTGATACTGTGTAAAATTTTTCATTAACAATTTCTTTGAAAATTATATTTTTCATCACATCATACAGCGTCAAAGAACTTGGACTTGGAAATTTACACAAATTTTCACCCACGTTTGTGCCCTACTTAATTGAATTAGTATGCTTCTATTATCACGTAATAACTTGTACATTTAAAATGTCCTTTTTTAATTTCACATTTGTATATGTACTTTATTGTGTGTTAAGGTTATACCCATACCACGACTGGGGAAAGGGTAGTAGGTATTTGTGGTGATGTATGTAACGCATAAAGGTATTGAATATTCAGCATACTGCTTAACTCATAACCTCTTTCTGAATCCATCTAATTTCATTTGTCAGTCCGTCCGTCCGGATGGCTGGTTGTCTGTTTCTGGTAAGAAGAAAATTATAGTTTTACATCGACTGCATTCAATCTTCTTTCCGCTGTAGAGTTCCTGTGCCCTCAAACAACCTTGCTATGTTGGTATTAAGAGTTTATTGAACTGTTTAACGATTGAGTTTAAACTAGCTTTTCTTTAATTTCACATTCACAATTTGAATATAAAAACAATTTGAATTAACAAAATTATATATTTTGTATTTACAAATTCAAATGTTGGTGTCTTTCAATTAAAAAATTAATTGTATTGCCGATTATGGTATTCAATATGACAATTGATTTGTCGTTATTTTTTCCGAATCGTATATTTCCTTCAACATAGTATTGAGAAGGCACTGCAAAATATAGCCCCAAAAATAAATGAAAATTGAACCCAAATTTTGGGCTGCTTTTCATAATGCAATATGACCCCATTTTTTTTAATTAAAAATTACCCAAAAAAAAATTAAATATGACCCTTAATTTGGGGTAATTCTTCATTATGAAAAATCACCTCAAAATTTATAATGAAATTTAACCCCGAAATAAAACACAAAGAAAGTTATATTAACAATTTTGGGTGGAGTTCATATGTCCGAAACTAAAAATTGCAAATTTAGAATCCCGATTTCAAAATTTGATTAATTATACAGTTTTTATTTTAAAAATCGTTTGATTGATAGTATGGTTGGACTTTCTGCCATGCGCAAGGATTTTTTCCTCTATGGTATAACAAACACTGGCTTTACTTAAAAAAGCTTCACGTTATAGTCGACCTTTGGCCGGGCGCAAGAATTTTGTTTTCTATGGTGTAACGAACAGCAGCTTCGCTCAGTAAAGATTCTCCTAATAAGAATTCAGGTGTTTTTTTTATTATCCCTAGAAACTTTTTCATAAAATTTTATATAATTTGTGTAAAAATGTTTTAGGTGATTTTTCACTTCTAAATATTTGCATTTTTTATTAGTTAATGAAAAATAGCCCCAAAGTAAAAATTGTGATTATATTTGGGGCCATTTTTCATTCCTTGATATTGGAGTGATTTTTCATTCCACTTAAAACGTTCGGCATAGCCGAGTATTGCAGTATTACTTGTTTTAAGTTGTTTTCATAAAAGCATTGTGAAGATACTGAAAATATATTAAATATGAACCTAAATTCAAGCAAAAAATTTAAAATTGTCCAAACGGGCGTCTCTTTTGAAAGCCAACGAGTCATTAATCTAGATTCCGTGCCACCGAATACTAAAAAAAACGCCAAAATTTTTAAAAGACTAAAATTGGTGCAAAACACACCTTTAACTCGACAACAGAAAGAATATTTCTATGTTATTGTTTTTAAAACAGCAAGAACTTATCCAACAATAAGTAGGTTTGAATAAGAACAAGCAAAAAGTTCGACAATTATTTAACAGGGTGTATTTCTTGCATTTGTTTCCTTAATATTTTTATTTCAAGTACCCTTACAAATAAATTCAATTAAGATCTTCAAACTTAATTATATTTTATGCTTATTTTACTCAGAAAATTATTTTATGAAAAATAAATCAGTTTTTTTTTCTTCTTTGTTTTTCTTTACAGAATCAATTGAAATGAATTTTTAATCAAATTGCCCGTAAAAGTTTTATATAAAAATCGTAGCCTAGACGTATGAGCAATATAAATCCTCTTTAAGATTTGAAAAATGTGTTTTAAAGAATTTTAAATCAAAAAAAAAAAAAATTTAAAGAGAATTATTCTAAGAAGCAACGGCATAAAGTAGCAGAAGAAAAACTTAATTAATTAGGCAAAACCATTTACTGGCTGGAGAAGAATACAGGAAAAGAAAGACAGGCATAATTTATGAATGTTGAAAATCACTTATAAAAAAGAAAATAAATAAACGACTTGTAATAAAATCAATACATTGTACTTTTTCTTTGTTTAACAAAACAAGAGCGATATTAACAATAAATTTAAAAATAAATTCAATTAAAAGTTCAAAAGCATAATAAAATTAAAATGAGAAAGAAAACTAAATTTATTAAAGTCTAAAGGAAAATAAATGTGAATTAACAATATTATATATTGCAGAAAATCAATGTATAAATCAAGTGAAAATTTCAAAAAAATTTGCAATAAATTAAATTCTTTGCAAATTTCCTTAATGCAATTAAAAGTTTGAAAAAATAAAATTATAAAAAATTGCATATCAATGTGTTAAAATATTTGTATGAAACAAATTTGCCATGTAAAAAATGTTTGCTAGCAAAAAAAATTCTAAATAATGAAAATTTAACAAAATCGTTAAAATAATTTAATTTATAAAATTAATTTCTTGCATAATTGAAATGTTTATATGAAAATAATTGATTAAAAAAAGATTAGTGTTCGATTTAAAAGTAAAATTATAATAAAAAAAAGAAATGTGCTCAAAACTTAAATTCAGTAAAAATATTTAATACGAGGTTAATAAAAATAAAACAAAAAATAATCAATAACCTACATAAATATTAACGGAAATTGTCAATCAAAAAATATACAAATTTAATTAAATCAAATTAAATTTTCAAATCAAAATCAGAAAATTAAGGGTAAGTTTTAACAATATTTATTGAAAGAGTTATTAGCTCGATCTAATAAAAATAATAATAACGATATTTTTGTGCCGAATTTTTTATACCCTCCACCGACATTTCAATTATTTCAAGAGTGATATCTACATTATATTTATTTATTATTATTAGTTTGTTTTTATAAAAACAGCATTAAAATTGGTAGCGCTGTAGTCCTATATTAAATTATTCACTGACAATCAGAAGGTTTTAAGCTTTTTTTAGCAATCTTAACTATCTTGAGTAAAATATCATGATTCGTAACAGTTTAAACCGAACTTAAATGATTTTAAGGAGAGGAATTTATATTGAAGACATGGTGAGTTATGAACTAATCATACCAAAATTCTGCAGAATTATTTCTGTTAATTAAAAAACATAAATTTTAAAAAATTTCAAAACAGCGGTGAAATAAGTTTAGCGTTTACAGTGAATTTCAGAAGGCTGCTTTATATGGCATCTATGGTAAATTATGGACCTTATATCACAAAATTGCACGACATTTTTTCTTGCCATATAAAAATAAGTTGGATGAAAATTTACCGCAATAAAAATATATGCTACGGTTTTAAGCATTTTAAATAAATTTACCAAATTGGGTTAGCAGTAAATTATGGACCGATCATCCAGAAATTTATTAATGTGATTTCTGGGCCTATAAAATGTGACGTACCAAATTTTGTAATGATAGCATTAGTTATTAATTACGGTTTTAGGCGTACTAAACTGTTTTCCGGGAGTAGGGTCTATATGGGGCCTAGGGTAAATTATTAACCGATCTTTACGAAATTTCACAGTGGCATTCCTACACTCACAATATTCTGTACGTAAAATTAACTGGATTTGTAATATAAAATAAATGAAAATTCAGTTAAAAACCGGTCTACTTATTTTTCATTTATTTTTAACGAAAAGTTGTTTTAATTTTTACCATCAAAAATTCAACCCCATGTTCCGTAAAAACAAATAAATTTGCAGTTATTTTACATAAATTAACTAAATATTCCGTAAAAATAAAGAAATATTCAGTTGTTTTTATTAAATTCAGTAATTTTCGTTTACTCCAAAAAAGAGCTGAATTTCTAAAAGACACCACCCAGCAACCGTCCAATTGTTTTTTTTTAATGATATAGAGAGAACATTATTGTTTTTACTTACCCTGTTACACACGCTTGTTTTACCTTTGTTGTAGTAACCTCGTTTACAGAAGAACTCACAATCGATGATTAATCATAAGATACCAGCAGAATGACCGATATGGTTTCGCAATTATATTACTTTAAAAATTTGATGTATTTAACTAAATCATTTTAACAAATAGAAAATGGGAATTTGTTACACAAAACAAACACATCGTTTTTAAAGAAAAGTTAAAATTTATTTTTTGGTAGTAAATTAATATAAAATAACTGAATATTTATTTGTTTTTACGGAACATTGGGTTGAATTTTTGACAGTAAAAATTAAATGAACTTTTCGTTACTTTAAATTACATTTTCATTTAATTTTACATAAAGAAGAATTTTACTTAATCAACTGACAATATTAACTGCAACTGAAAATCCGTATTAATATGCACTTAGTTTTTTAAATAACTGTTAGAATCAGTTAAAAAAAATGTGCTTGGAATTTTAAATGTTTTTTTTTTATTTAAAAATGACTGAACGGAATACTTCTTCAATAAACTACAGTCCGTAACTGTAATAGTATTGTGAGTGTAGTCCTATAAAACTGTGGTTTACCAAATCTTGTAATGATAGCATTATTTATTACGGTTTTAGGCGTACTTAACTGTCTTCCGGGAGTAGGTTTAATATGCGGCGTAGTTATGGAAGGATCTTCACGAAATTTTACAGCGTGATTTCTAGTTGAATAAAACGAATGTTTGAAAAATGTATTTATGTACGCACGGTATTTCATGTTAAGAATTGAAAAATTGTGCTGGTGTCAGTAAAAAAACTTTTTTTTTTATTTACTATTAAAAAAAAGTATATTTTACTGACATAATTATAGAAGGATCTACGACAAATATGTGTGAAACAAAATATCGACCAAATGCTCGCCTCTATCCGATAGTCCATATTTTCAATGACTCTAAGACATAATTGAAGTTAAATGTCGGTTATGTGACAATTTATATCATCCCTTAGCTCTGGAATATCACCAAAGAAAAAAGTCCAACAGTGTCAAATCACATGATCAATTTTTGGGCACAAGAAGTCTGTTGTCATCTCGCGATAGCGAACACCATTAAGGTAACTGCTTGGCAAACCTTATTTTTGAAGAAGTACGAACTGGGCGAGCAAGCATTTCCTATAGACCCGGTTTGTTAAAAATTTGCGCTTAATTCTCCCGATTGTGGACACATTTGGTCGATTATCCTGACCAAAAAAATCACGAAGTGCACGAAATGTATTTTGATTTAAACACACATTTTCGTAAAACATTTCAACAATCTTAACGCGCTGCTCAATTGTGTGCAGAGTAATCTTTGTAATATATTCGTAGGATATTTACGTAGTTTGTCTGCATTTAATAAAAGAATGTTCCTTTAGGTCATATAGCATGTCCCCATAAAATGAACGATCCGAAATTATTTTTTCCAATTATTTACAAAATATTCCAAATATAAAAGTCTTCAAATAGTAATTATAAATTTACTGCTTATATATATTAGTATTGAAAACAATAATAAAAAACTAAAACTTGTTTTTGATTTCAATATAAATATGCGAAAGAAATGTTCTTGTCGACATCCTGGGCCAGGCAGTAAAAATAAAGTTTACGAACCAGAGTTTATAAAGAGTTTTAGGTAGACATAAGTACACTCCAAAAAAAAACCAATCCATCCATACTCAAATCATTCTGAAGCGGTATTAATAATACGGTGTATAAGGATTTTCTTTAATCAAGTACAGAAAGATTGATTCAAGTACGGATTTTCAATCACAAAATACTTAAATTATTTATATGCAATCCCGATTTCGGACTTGAAATAATCCGGAAATGAGATTGATTTAAGTACTGTGGTAATTTTGTTGAACTATTTATGGTTTTTAATCCAAATTTTCAATATTCTTAATCAGGCTAAAGTTCATCAAATTTAATTTTCATTAAATTATTTTTATGAAGAAAGGAATTTTACAACATGAAAATTAATTAAAATTTTTATTGATAATCATTCACTCTTGACTAACCTGAGATTCGAACCCAGGCGGCTGGTTACCCTGACATGTTTCGATCGCTAGCACTCGATCTCCTCAGATCTCGACGACTGCTGACGTCAATAGTCAAACATTAATCCTTAAACCAAATTGTATTTTAACCCTTTGGTAGATCAAAATTTGTTTTTTTTAATGATTATCCATTTTTTATTTGATTTTACATGTTTTTCCTTTACCTCTGTTTTTTCGTAAAACTAAGATTTAATCAATTCTAAAATGCGCTTGATTTAAGTATTATAAAGTTGATTTTATCCCGAATTAGAAAGAAAAAGTAATTATGATTGATTAATTTTCCCGTTTTTCACCTTATAGATATGGTTTTTACTTAAGAAATCTCATGTAGATATTAAACCAAAAACATAAGCTAAATGAGAAGCAAGTGTTCAAATTTACTTTTAAACTCTTCGTTGTAAGTCTGGCAATACCTTTTTTCAATGTGTATAGAAAATCAAAACATGCGTAAGCCGGAGAGTTAAATACAACGAAAAGTTTAATCTTTTTTTACTTGATTGAAGAATTTTATACTTATTTCAAGAAATTCTGGTATTGATTTTCGAAAGTGAGCCAATTTAGGATTGTTTTCAGTTCGTTTTAGTGTTATTCGTACTTGAATTTTTGAGTACGACTCGTACTTAAAGTAATCATAAAAAACTTGAATTATCCCGAGTGTTTTCTGTCTGTGTATAATTAGAAAATATTTACAATAATGGCATTTTAAATATCGCCAAAATGATCGTCAACCCCTTCATGCCATGTCGCCAAACGAGTTTGACCATCACCAAGAGGTTTTCAAAATTCACCACATTTTGCGAAAAATTGTTAAATCTGACAGCCCTGCCTGGCAAAACTATAGCACCGTACTTTTTTCGATTTAAAACATTCAAAAGCATTAAGTTCCGCTCGAGTATTCTTCTTGTTGGTGCTGGCACTTGTTGTTAGAAATTTTGAACCTGGCATGCAGTGGAAAATAGTCTCTCAGATACGAGATATGTCATTTGAAAACATAAATAACAAAAACATAAGTGAAAATTAATAAAAAAAAGAAGCGAATCTTAAAACTAGCAAAATATGCAAGATTTCGCAATAAGATTTCGTGACTATGCACAGTGGGTATTTTCGGCAAAAACACTATAATTTTGTTATTTAACTTAGGTGAGGTATCTGACGACCGCTGTATTAACATTTAATTTTTTTTTTTTGAGATTTCCTCTGTGGATTTAATAATAAGGGTTACTATTTCATATTTTTTTTTTATTTTTAGGTGCTTTCCACCAGCGTTTAAAGAACTGCAATCAAAGTAGAAAAACTGACGTTTCTTCCACTTTTTCAGTTGTCATTGGCCAAAAAAACTGTTGCTTTTACTTCTGATTCGTTAAATATTCGCTGTCAAAACAACTCAAAAAGCAAAAAGTTGTACACAAATGGCAGTTTATGGTTTTGACTGTAGTTTTTTAAACACTGCTTTTCACACATTGAAAAGCTTAAAATTTTTAATAATATGGATCACTAAGAAGGTGATAAATAAGAAACATGATCTAAACTAGTTGTGAAACTCATATAACTTACTTGTGAGCCTTTATACTACTCTGCGACAAAGCTTTTGTTACACGTAAAAACTTCTAAAGAAAATCGGCAGCTTTTTTATTGTTATATTTTTTTAGAAACTATTATTTCTGAGAAATTTTTATGTGGTTGAGAAATTTTATACCTGGTTGACAATAATTAAATATGGTAGAATTAAAAGAGTAAACTAATTGTATTAAAAAAATTTTGAGAAAATCGTAAAAATATCAACAGAAAAGTAATATTTATCCCGTTCCGACCGAAGCAATTTCAAAGTTGGCGGATTTCAATGACATTTTCAACATTTAATAATTGCCCTTAAGATTACGTAAAAATGAGCTTTCAATGTACATACAAAGCCCATGTCCTTAGAAACAGGACATACACATATGTGTACCTTGGGATTTCATTTGGACAAAATATAAGCATTTTTTGGCAAAAGTGTAGTTTACAGGGCCCACGAAAAAAAAATGGAAAACCCCTGAAAAAAAACAGAACAAAATTAAAATTTAAGGGGGCAGAGGACCGTGAGCGCTCTGAATCAAAAAAAAAAGAACCCCGCCCACTTAGAGCTTTGTGTAGGTACTTGAATAAAAGGTAATTTTACAAGAAAAAACATTTAGAGTGGGCGGGACTTATGGAGCCCTTTGGCGCAAAAAAGTGCCCCCTCCAGTTATATCCTTGTTACGGTAAATATTTTGATTTAATTTTGTTTTTTTTTAATGTTTTATGGACTATGTTTTCAAAAAATGTTCCTTCTCTTTGTTTGCGAAAATTACTTTTTAGTTTAGGCGCAAACGATTTTTTTGTATTGTTACGTGCACATTCATTTCCACCAATCGCGCCAAAAGTAGTAAGCTGGTAAAATACCAAACAAAGAATACAAATAATTATTCCGCAAAGTCCTCACCAAACGCTTGCACCTAATCACAGTTTTTTTACGCAAAATTGAGGTAGTAGAAACCCATATTACACATAAGTATGTGTAGGTACACTTTGTCTCGCAAAAAATACAAAAAATTCTGTGTATTTAAAAATTTTTGCACATTATTTAAATGTATGATGCTTTTGTTACAAAATAATTACAAAATCTTCATATATTTAGTGTAATTTAAACAAAATAATGATAATTCTATATCTTGTCTTCCGCACTGCGAAACATGATCATCTTTTTTGCACGCGTCCACACAAATACTAAAATAAACCTCGCAAAAAATTAAAAAACAACGATTAAGAGATAACACATAATATGTAGAGACTAAAAGAAGTAAGAAAAGTAAGATATTTATATGTATGTAAACTTCTCTCTTCAAAAATCGTTAAATTTACCTACACGTTTGTGTAGCTAGGGCCGGTAAGGATTATAAAATAAATGAAATGGATTATAAAAAGGCAATTCAAACTTTTTTTTTTAGTATCAAAAATATCATTTTTTTCGATGGTTCTTTAAAATTTTTTTTGCATACAAAATTGCTAAGTCATCGCCCAGATTTGCAAATTTCGCTGCTGCAATGTTAAATAATTCTGCTTTGAAATTGCAGTAGTGTCCAGATTATGAAATTCTAGAATTGAAATTTTTATTTTGTCTTTTCTCTTTTTCTTTTTATATTTTCTATATAAATGCAAATACACCTACAGCGAACTTCAAGTTAAAAGTGTGTGAATAATAAAAGAAAACAGAATCCCAATTTTCTTCGCCCTCTGACCAATAAACTCAAAAATTGCTGGAACAAAATTTCCAAGTCTGGACGATGATTTAGGAAAACTAATAATAACTTGACAAACAAATTTTTTCTTGTCTATTAAGCCTTTCTAAAGTGAGTTTGATTTTAGCAGGCGATCTTCGTAAAGTTTCACAATATGTGACCTTCTCCGAGAAAAGGGACCTAGTGTGTCAAAAAACGGGTTTGGACTTATATGGGACTATGCCAAGTTACTGGCTTATGCTTATAAACCGGCGATAATCAACGCTTAAGAGGCCAACATTGATTGCGTTATTCCTTTCATACGGCCAGAAATGGCATAGTGGTCCAAAATTTGAAGTCATGAATACCGTCAAGTAAAGGCGAGGATGCCCATAAGTACTAAATTACACCAAATGTTTTTTCCATGTACCGATATTTTGAATAAAAACATTTGTTTTCATGAAAATTTATTTTTCACAATTATGTTTTATCGGGCTTAACACAAACACACTTTATGTTTGAAATTTCATTACAGACAAGAATTTCCTGTCAGTTCAAACCTCAACATTTTAGAAAAACTTGTTTAGATGCTCTATTTATTTATTTTACACTTAAACAAGATACAAACAGAAGATACATGACCAAACATAAATTTATTTAGCTCATTAAAAAAAATCTTCTTGTCTACACAAACTATTAAAGATTGTAGTAATAATTATAATATACTTGATAGTTGCGATAAGAAGATAAGTAATAACATTTTATGAAATAAGCTGAGAATAGTTATGACGGTACTTAACCTAAATTTCCATAAAGTTTACTCTTTTGTATCACGGAATGATTAAAAGATGGGTTTGATAGGTATAACAGCAGCAAGTCTTGTTGAAAATTTTATGTTGTACATGCATCCTTAATTACAAACAATCATTTTCATTGTATGCACACAAATACAACCAACACTACTACTACTACAACTGACTACTTCCTATCACCACAAGCTAATTTTGTAGGGTATTATGAAGAATTTTACTTGCATAAAAATGTGAATACTTTAACTAACAGCTAATTATTATCATAAAAGTGCCATCATTTTCTTTATTTTTTTCTTTTTTTTTATACAAATAAAAAAAATTTTTTTATAGATAAAAATGAGGTAAAAGCAAAATAAACACTTAAGTTAATGTAACCAACAAGAGGAGTGTAAATAGCAAATGAGAATGATATAGGACAGTTTAATAGTAATTAAAAATATATATTTATATTGTATACACAGTAAATACTACACATATAGCGACTTGGAAGTAACAAAAATTTACTTTACACTTTAATGGACTTAACATAATTTATTAACTCTTAATATTTTCATATTTCTCCAGAATTTCATAAATAATATTTAAGTGAACAAATTAGGTGTTTTCTTTTCTAAAAAATTATAATGCATTATATTTGTATAATATATTTATCAGGTTACAAGCACCCTTATAAAGTGATACATTTTTCTAAATTACAATGAAACAAAATAATAGCAACATTTTACACACAACATTAATGTGTATACTGTTGTTAAATATTGAATGCAAAGTTTGTACTAATACGCGATATTCATCACGGTTGAATCGATTTTTAAGGTTAAATTTTCTTAAAATTCCAATAAGCGTTAGCAACACTGTTGTTAAAAATTATGCGTAAAAACTGCCTTACAAGAAATGAATGAGCGAGTAGTCACATTTTTCATTTTGGTGTTAAGAAAATGATAGAAGGAAATGACTGAAATCAAGTTATCGGTCACATTCGGTCATTTTTTTCTATCATTTTCTTAACACCAAAATGAAAAATGTGACTACTCGCGCATTCGTGTCTTGTAGGGTGATAATTATTAAAGAAAAGTAAAAAAAACGAACAACAAATAGTTTTTTTATCCATCCATAAATAACAATAAATCACAAAACAACAAGAAAAAAGTTGATAAGAAAAATACTTGCGTGCATAAAAAAGTATTTAACGCAGATGCAAAAAATGGTATTATCGCACACTCAATTATAACTGGAGGTAAGAAATGGAACAAAACTGCCATTTATTTTTGCAACATGTTTAGAAAGGAAAACGACAAATTCTGACACTTTTGCATATTTGTTTAGAATTAGAATTAGAAAATACATGGAACATTATGTCAAAAATGAAAAAACCATTAATTATGATAATAAATATATTCAAACAACTTTGTTGCCTACGTTTAGGTACATATAAATGGGAATGTATTTTTATACCATTGATGTCAAAAATAAAATTGTATGTAGTTGTATTTGTGAGAAAAAAAATAATTGACCCAATTAATCATTTCTTAACCGTAGAATGCATATGCAAAAAATACCTCACAAACGCATAACCAGGCTACCCCATTGTAATTTTTAATCGTTCGCAGCTTCACAAAAAAATTTTATTTTAAATAACCTTAAATAAACATATAAACAAATTAGTTAAATGTATTTAATAAAATTATTTTTTAATTATTGCAACAAAAAATGATGCCAAAAACTATAAATGACGAACCCTAATTTCCTCTCCGTAGAACACATAATAAAAAAACACGCATAACCAGGGTACCCGTCTATCCCGTTACAATTTTGAGTCATTTAGTCATACAGAAAAAAATCTTAAACTTAAATTTTATTTAAAAAACGGTTACTGTTTACTAAAAATATTTAAATATTAATGAAATTATTCAATATATTTAATTAAAGAATCTTAAAACAGCTCTTTACTTGCTAATTTTTTTTGATATAAGAACGTAGGTGTCATCTTTGGAAGCTAATAGTATTGAAACCGCTTAACCAAATTCGATAAAACGACTCAATACTCTATTTGTATTGGTTTTGCAGCTAGAAACGTTTAAAGTTTCGAGTGGGCATTCGGGTACCCGGTTATGCATTATACGGTTAAGCGAGCTATAACTGAACTGGGGAATGAGGTTGTTAAAAAAAATATTTTTGTGTTTACTTACACGTGTGATCATGGTCTTAAATTATCGTTTTTGAGGTCGTTGCTTGTAGCGACCGTCTATATCTTGAAAATATAGGTGGGCGTAATTTTCTTAGATTATGACGTAAACTATAAGGAATACGAACATTTTGTTCAAAACTACATTAAAAAAATTGTTTGTTCTTTATTGTAAAATTAAAAAGTTATAGAAAAAAACTTTAACAATTAATGATTTTTTTATTATAAAAAGGACCCATTCACAATGAAAGCAACAATTTAAATACACAGAAAAAAATTATACGTGGTTTTTTTATCAATTAAAAATTGTTTAAAAAGTATTTAAATTTAATTAATGTGATAATTGAATCAATTATTATTATTATTTTTTTTTTTTTTTTTTTTTGAAAGAAAATTAAAAATATAATTTTGACTTAATTTACATTTTAGTTGTTTGATTTTTTGGTTAAAATAAAATAATTTATACTTGTAGAATTGATGTTGGGGATTGGCAAAACCTGAGCTACATTTTATTAAATCAATTAGCACATTGCTTGAAATGGCAAGGTTTTTTGATAATTTTTTTTTATTTTAAATTAAAAATATCATTTATTTAAATAAAGTATTCATAGTTTGCTTGAATTTGGTATTTAGAAATAATTTTTAATATTTTTAATTTTGTGTATTTTTATTAATTAAAAAAATAGTTCGAAAAGTATTAAAATTTGATTAATGTGATAAATGAATCCATTTTTTTTTTTGTTAAAAGAAAATTCAAAATATAGTTTTGATTTAATTAACATTTTAGTTGTTTTGAAATAAATTTTTAATTGAAATATTTATTAAATAACAAAAAAAATTTCGTTTAAAATAAAATAATTTAAATTTGTGGAATTGTTGCTGGAAATTACAAAATCAATCAGCACATTGTTTGAAACGGAAAAGTTTTTTTGCTAATTTTTTTAATTAAAATAAAAATATTATTTTTTGAAAAAAAAATATTCAAAATTTAAATTTTTTAGTAATCAATATAATCATTTTGTTAATAGGTGTAAAATCAACAAATGGGTTGCTTGATTCTACGAATTAGGAATAAAATTTTTGATTAGAGACAATTTTAAATTTTTTTCTGTGAATGCGTCCGATCCTTTTTCAAGGAGCTTCGTGTTTTTTATTTTAATATAATTTTTAGTACAAAAATTACACTACAGCAACAATAAATATAAAGTTGAAGCAGCCCACATATATTTATTGCATATTTATTTTTAAATCCTTAGGTATATTTATGATACAACCCTATTTTTAAATTATTAACAACATTTGACCTTAACGTTTATTTTTTATACAACTCTATGTTTATTGAAGAACTATTCAAAATCAACTCTGTCTTTATTTGAATACGTTTATTTTGAATACGACTCTCTTAACATTATTAATACATATTTTGACAACCATGAAATGTAGACGAAAAGATTTGCTATAAGTGCCGGTTCACACACGTCAAGTTTGTCTTGTCAAGTCTTGAGTTTTAAGGAGAGAAGGGAAAAGAAATGGCCTTCTCTTTTCCCTTCTCTCCTAAATGCTCAAGACTTGACGAGTCAAACTTGACGTGTGTGAACCAGCACTAAAAGCAGCATCACTTGCGAGCAGTGATGTTAACTTTTTTTTCACTACCTTACGGTCCTCTAAAAATTACCGTTTTTGAGAAGAAATTACCGTACGTAAAGATTTTTAATCAAAACATTAATCTGCTTTTTACCAAATGAGTTTTAAGAAAAATTTTAATGTAAATTTTTGCCTTAAAATACATTTTTAACCAAAATTATTGTATTTTTTGTGGATAAGGTATTAAAATAATTTTGAAATTGATCCGTACTTTAAATAATCCGAAAATTATAGATAAATTTATAACATTGCGGCCATTTCATATGTTTAAGAATTGTTGATTTTTGCAAACAAAAATTAAATATAAAATTAATATTAAGTTAAAATGCTTAAGCTCGAGGTCTGTTGTACGTAAGATTTTTCTTTTTTGTTTCCGATATTTCGATATTCTTTGAATCGAGGTTAACTGCAGAAAGCCGGATTTCTTTAAATGAGATTACGAAGAATTGAAAAGTAACGCTTAAGTGGATACGAGAGGATGTGAACTGCCGTTTGATCAAATAGCTTGCAAAAGAGATGGTGGTCTGGATGACAGATTCGTTGATCAACTTTTTCGCTTTCGAATGGTTCGCTGTAAGTCTCTCATTAAGCGCGAGTCTTAGAGACCTGCACAGTTGGGTTGGGCTCGTTTATCCAAGTGCTCCGTATCCAGGGCATTGTGGCCTGGCTGTGAAGAATGGAGAATATGCTCCTTACTTAGATTATATATGGAGCTGATTAGATCTTGGCAAATCTCAGTGATAACTGGGCACTGGCCTGCAGGGACTCATGCGAGGATAATGGTTCTGAATTTAAATGAGTGCTGCATAAGTTGTCATTACGAGGAGGAAGAGGTAACTATCGCGCATGTTCTACAAATGAAAATCGAACGAGATTTTTAGTTTTATTTTTTATAAAATGATCGTAGATTTTACTGGTTCAAAGGTTGTCGTTGTGAAGCTAATTAGTTCTATAAAAAATAAGTGTTTTTAATTTTCTGTGTCATTGTACTGGAATTCGGGAAATTAAGGAGAAATGCATGAGACAACCATTGGTTGTCTTTTGGGATGATCTGTATAAGATGCAACTAAGTTTTCTTCTTCTCATTAGGAAGACAAACTGGTTGAATTTTGCATTGACGGCTATTGAGTAACTTCTCTAGAGGATGGCAAGTGACACTGGGTATCACAATTGGAGCAGTGATCTGTCCTCTTGATGGTTGCCCAGTTAAATTAAGCTAATAAGCATTTAAAATTTTACTTTGAAGGGCCCATTATTGACCATGGGTTTAGGACTAAGGTCCTTTTTTAAAATGCTTCTGTAAATACTATGGTGTATGGTATCATATGGTCGGGCTTTTTGGACTATATTTTCTAATTTGTTTTTTCATTTAAGTATTGTACGATTTAAAATTGAGATTGGCATCTTTGATGATATTTTTTCAACAAAATTTTTAAGAATTTGTGTAGGGAAAAACATGTTTGGCGTGTGGTAACAGTGATATTGTTCTCATTTCAAAATATTCCAAATGAATTTTTTGATTTGCAGGGCGAGCAATTTTACTACAAATCTCATTAAACATTTATTTTCGCGTTGCAATTAAATTTAACCTTTCATGTTAGCACTGTATTTTCCACTTCAGTTTTCGAAAGTGTACATTAAATAAATTGTAAATTACTTTATTTTAGAAACCAATTAGCTGCATCCCAATTTCATACTTAAACTAATTACTTATCTAAGCCTTATTTAACTACCAAAAAAAAATGTTGCAAAACTTTTTGCCAAATTGCAATTAATTTCAAAATGCGCGTTTTAACCTGTATGTAAACTAGATACCTCTGACAGCCACTAAACTATAAAAACCAATTAATTATAATTAGTTAATACTAGTCAATTAAATAACACATTAACAAGTTTTAGGCTCTCAAGTGCAAACTGCGATAATGAAAGCATCTACTTCGCCTCTATATATTTTACCAAGCACACATATACACACAAGGAACGAGTTCGTGCCGCAATTTATGCAACACTAAAGAATAAAGGAATTCCAGAATAAGTTAGATACTTAGAGAGCACCTATATTTGTTCTACAAGGACAAAAAAATAATAAAACTTTTTTTGCAGCACGCTTTTCCAAAGAATATGAGAATGTATAGAAATGTTGTATTGCATGTATGCATGTGTAATATGGAACTGTGAAAGGTTTTATGTTTATAATAATTTATTATACACGTGCATATTTTTGTCGAGATTGTTTTAAATGCCGTTGGTAGTAAAAATGTAGAAGGGAAAAAATTAGTGCTTGTGCTCATTTCTAATAAAAGGAAATACAACTAAAACAGCGAAAAGCACACGTTTATATGCCGGGTTACATACAAATATATATATTTAAGCCTGTACTGAATTGGATAATGGAAACAAAATTTGCATGCAAAAAAAACTATTTTTATAAATTCAAACATACACTTCCACTTACACTTTTTAGTATCTTAACAGTACGTGTTTTCATTTTCTACACATAGAAATTTGTTGCACCTTCTGTGTTTTTTTTCTAGCTGCAAGCGGTTGTTTGTTTTATTTTATTATGCTCTTGTTTTTCATGTTCAACGCTAATTTATAATAATAAGAAATTTCTTAGGGTTGTTATTATTATTTTTGTAATGATGGCAGCAAATTGTGTGCTGCTTATGTTGCTGGGTGTATTTTGTTGGCATTGTTGTTGCAGTTGGCTGACAAAAATTGTACAGATTTTTTGATCCTGCTAAATTTATGCAGAAAGGCAGAGAAATTAAGCAACCTGTTTTAGGCTAAAGGTAAAAACGTAATTAAAAATGTAATTAAATATGTGATACTTAAGTGTTCCCAAGAGATAAAAAATATAACGAAAGCTCTGTAGGAAATACACCGTGTTAGAATTTCCCAAAAATCTTGTTAAAACATGGACGAATTGAAATGTGTTTAAAACTGCACCGCACACATAATTAAAGCCGTTCGTGTCATTTCATGAACATATCGGTGTCTCTTTTTTAAAGGTCTTAAAAAGCCTAGAACAGAAAAATGGAGATAGAGAGATATAGAGAAAGATAGAGAAACCCCTATTTCAGCTGTTATCATTGTTGCCATATTTAAAAAAAAACTCCTTCCCTACAAGAAGACTACCGGTCATTTTACTAGTTATATGACCGGTAGTGTTGACCAATATAGTGTTATAGTAATAGTAATTTTTTTAGTTTTGGTTATGCATTTCTTGTAGGGTTATTTCTGAAAAAAATCTTTTTGTCTACAAAAGTGCAAAATTTACTAAAAAAAAAAATACAACACAAAAATGTAGAGACATAGAAAATATTAAATAAAAATAATTTTTTCTTTTAACCAAAAAATTAGACTACAAGGACATACGTATTTAACCCTTAAATGCCCACTATATCTGTTAACACTTTCAGTGTTTTTGTCGAATATATTCGACATTTCGCTGTAATCTGTTTCTACGTCCTTTTTTATTTATAAAAATGTACATTTAATTATTTTAATTTGTTATTATAGTAGGCAGTGACTTTCTTCTCTTATTATTGAGCGCAATGTCGTGCACTAATCAGGAAATTTGTAAAAAGGTTATATAAAGGAAGCAAAATATAATAATTTCGGTGATCAGGCCTTATTAAAAAAAATTGTTTGTATTGATGCAGACGTAAATAAGTGTTAACTTGAAAAAAATATTGCAAAAATAAATTGTGTTATTTTTTTGTTGATCTTCTTCGGCAGTCGAATATAATCGACATTTACCTTTAGAGGTTGTAATTTTTTTTATTCGTAAGCTCTACAAAATAATGTTTTTTATTTCTAAATCATAACATTTTCTTTGCGGATTTTCATAGACAATGGAAAAATTTAATAATGATCAGATAATGGCCATGTAAGAAGCATTTTCGGATGTTGACGTCGTAATTGAAGATGATGATACGTCATATTTAATTAAATACATCACATTCATTTAAAATTTTATTGCTATTCTACAATTTTTGGATTCCTACAAGTGCAATCAAAGGGTATTGTGCCTGCCCAGCAGAACGTTATGTCAGAAGAAAATATGGTCGATACATATACAGGCCAAGAAAAAGCGTCCACTGAGCTCCGAAGTTTCCACTTGTATTGGCTCCTAAAAGCAATATAAGTTGGTAAACAGTTCGAATACCCGAAAACCATGGATGCATTAATTTTGTGCCACTGTCAGAAAACAACAACATGTGTGAAATTGATACAGTGTTTTTATTTTTTAATAAATATTTAACGGATAAATGGTTAAAAATCTATTTTTTTTCCTTTTTTTTCGTACAAAAGAGAAGCATATATACTTAACAATAGGTATCCTTGAAGGTCAATGTCGAATATATTCGACATTCCCTAAAAACTAGGGGAACTACTTGAGGCGAAAAAAACTTATTTTCCCGACTTCAGCGCCATGACATTACCTTTAATAAAAATTTTCAGATTTTTATCTCGCCACAATTTATTTTTGACCCTGAAAGGGTTAAAATACAACCATCAAAAAAATTCCCACGCGCTTATTTTTAGTAAAAATAAAAAATAAAAGCACAAGAAATCTCTAGAAAATCATCTAAAATTTATTTTTATTAAACAATGCGAGTGTAAGACGGCGAATCCTTCTGCGGAGACCGAGTGGTAGCGATCAAAACATGTCAGGGTAACCAGCCGTATGGGTTCGAATCTCAGGTCAGTCAAGCATAAATGATTTTCAATAACAATTTTCATTAATTTTCATGTTGTAAAATTCCTTTCTTCATAAAAATAATTTAATGAAATTAAATTTGATGAAATTAAGCCGGTTAAGAAAATTGAAAATTTGGATCAAATTTTAGATTTAGCCGTAAACTTTAAAAATTATATTATTAAAAAATTAAATCCAAAGGGTTATTTACAACGTTAAATTTCAGATCTGAGCGGAAATTGAGGTCCAGAAAAAATATAATGTGGTTCTAATATGGGTGTTTCCACAAAAAATTACCCCTTACTTTGAGTTACCCATAATAAATGAATTTAAATACAAAAAAACTGTTAATTTTTGTAAATGTTACGACCGTTACTTTCAAAAAAATGTTTTTGGTAATTTATTTCTTTGGTTTGAAAATAAATTCATTCCTTAAACAAAACATTTCAAAGAATTTAATCAGATATTTTACTTGACATTTCCTGCGCAATATTTTACAATAGATGATGTTTGTTTCCGACATTTGTAAACAGCACATTTATAAAGTAACGACCATTATTATTCTAATGGTCCAAAAAAGTATTGAAATTACATTTTTTAAGTCCAAAATGGAGCAATAATCATGGCATATTTGGGTAGGTTGGAATTTTATTTAAAAAATCTCCGAAAATCGGTAACGACCGTTTCTTTGGACACACCAATATATGTCTAAAAAATTGGGCACGTGGACCCGCAATAAAGCTTTTTCCAATTATTGTATCTTCAAAGATACTATGGGCACTCACTTTCTCACAATTCTGAAATATATTGAAGCGTAGCGGACTTTCGTAAAAGTATCGGAATCCTTTTGTATCTGAGTTATTATAAGCTTTCAACAACAAAACCAAATCATCGCTGCTGTACTATTATAAAAAGACGAAGGAGCGAAAGACGTTTTAAAAAAATTCTTGATATAATTCATTTCGATAATACAACTGAAAAGCCTGTTCAAGATGATCCTAATACTGACAGGCTTTATCTAATACAACCTCTTTTTGAAACTCTCAGTAAAGTTTTGCCTCTGTTCCAAAGTTGAGCAGGCTGTGTGTAGACGAACAAATGTACTCCACTAAAGTATGAAGCTATAACAATATGATTAAAAAAATTTTTGAATTTTCTGTGATGACAATTTTTTGCGGTATTGATAAAAAAGTTTGTATGTAAAATTGTTGAATTTTTATTCAACAACCAAGTTCATTGAGTCGATAAAAAAAGTTGTTGGCAAAAATAATTTTTTTCAACAAAATGTTTACGTAATTTGTTAAAATTGTTGGAAATGTTAAATAAATCAAACAAAATGTTTATCGAATCTTTTTTTATTTATTTATTAATTAAGATGTGCTAAATTCCTAATTTTTATTCTTCGATAAAAAATACTCAAATTAATTATGATGAAAGAAGCTAGTTCCGATTCGCATTTTGCTGGTTGCTAAGGTCAGATAATCAGGAAACCTTTTTCAAAGACTTTGGAAAAATTAAAGATATTATTCAACTAAAACTGTAAAGCGAACAAGAATTAAAGGCTTAAAAATGGACAAATGTTGTAAAAATATTGCCTTAAATATGTTTTATTGCGTGCTATTTTGCAAAGTGTAATTTTGATAACTTTTTTCATTGAATCAAATAAATAATTTGTTGACTTAAAATTTTATTTTTAACAAACTGTGTTGTTAAAAATTTTCTTGAGATATATTTTCTGTGTATAGTGGCTCAGATGAAAATTGTGCCAGTCTTCTGCAATATAGTTGGTTTATTGTGCGCAGTGTGCCTATACTTAAAAACAAAATCGCATACTTTGACCCTTTTTACACAAAAATATTCTGGTTAGTATATTTTCGCTCACTGAGTCCGCCAATAAGCAACCAGCACCGCTGAAGAATACTAGATTAGATATGATGGACCATTCGACTGTGATGGATTAAAAGAGAAGTTGAAAGCTACCAAATTGCTCTGAACAAACAAGAATATTCTGCACAAATTGAAAGGGTTCTACCACGGAAAAAATGGTTTTATAATTATCATCACAATTTATTATTTTCATTATCCTTTTTGCTTTTAACAATTTTATGTACTTGTTTAATTATATCCACATCACAATAGTGGAGAGGCTATACTGCATTTGTGCTGTTGTGTGTAGCACCTTAAAATATGGATCCTAGACCCACCTTAAAGTATATCGATCGCTTCATTTTCTGAGTTGATCTGGTGATGTTCGTCCGGCTGGCTGTCAAAGTAACCTTGTGCGCAAAGTACAGGTCACAATGTTCGGGATAATTTGATCAAATTTGGCGCATAGGTTCTTATTGGCACAAGCACCAAACCTATTGAATGGGCCAAATCGTAGGAGCTCGAGCCAAGATAGGGGTGCAATGTCGGCCTTCCAGAAACTATCAAACCGATTTAAATGATATTTTAAACATAAATAGAGACATATTTATATGGACATGTTATCTATGCAGTTTTTTAAAAATAGGACCGCACGGGGAGGTAGGGGCAATTTCTGCCACTCACAAAGTTTCAAGCCGTTATTAATGAAACTTAAAACATAGATGGAGTCATTATTATATGGACACATAAGCATGATTCTCCATTGGTCCCGAATATGGTGCACTCTCGGGGTAGTGCTCAGTGTATCTTCTAAGATTCAACAAATTTTTTCTAAATAACTTTAAAAAAACATTTTTTTTCGACAAAATTAGAACGCAAGTGATTTTTGTCGACCATTTAACACATCATATATATTTTATATCAAAATTGGTGTTCTTAGGCATTTAGGGGTTAAAAAAAATTCACATAAATTTGAAGCCATTTGTTTTGAATGCTTAAAGTTTGTACAATGCTGTTCTTAACCTTTGTGTTAATACTCAACTTTATCCATATTGTTTTTAAAAGTGTATTAAGTAATGTTTATGTTAAAATATGATTTTTTAACTTTGTATTGCATAACGGCTAAAATTTTAAATTTTTTATACAGGACAGTATTTTTTGGTATAACAGTTACATGATATGTAAATGAGAGTTCCTCGTACTATAATACTAACGCTTTGGAAACTAAACTTAAGTAATTGTATGATACAGAATTAAGTTTATTGAATTTTGTGAGCAATTCAAACGTATTTGTGTTATCCCATAAAGTGTATTGTATTGTTTTGGGTACCAGGGTACCCGGGTACCATCACATTAAAGTTTAAGGAAATTTTTTTGAGAAGCAAAAAAATAAATCTTGAATCTGAATTCGCTTGCTTTTAAGTTTAATAACGACGATCCAGAAGCTTGTTTAAAAATTTTAATTTTTAATACATTTTTTGCATGTAAATATACCTAGGTCGGTACCATGGTACCCGGGTATTAACACAACGGTTAAAATACTTCATAGAATTTTCTTGTTTCTTACATGTTTTTCTTTAATTTTTTTTGAAAAAATATGTCTACATTTGCTGTAGCTGACGTCACGGCAAAATTGAATTAATCAATATTTTGAAATATAAAAAAAATCGGGCTCATCACAACTGGTTACTTGGAATAGTACCACCCTAACATTTTCAACATTTTCCTCTTTTTATATATTATGTTTTAAGCTCGAACTTTTTTTAGCTGCCCATTACAAAGTTCTACATTAACTTCATTTTATTATATTCACATAACTAAAAAGGTCTAGTTCTAAAGACACTTCAGCACCAACAAAAATATATTTGAGGTTTTAAAGGTGCGAACGAAAAAACACAATTAACACTGTTGCAATAATAAAACAGAGAGAGAATATAAGATCGTTAAATCGCACAAAAACATCTCTTAATATTTTCATTTAAAATACTGAACATTTTAAATTTTACACATATATTTTTAAAAAACTTTATATTTATTTAAAACCTTTTTGCATTATTTAAAAAAACTTGCAAAAAAGGGATAACTTGACAAATGGCAACGCTGGCTGTCATACAAACCTAAGTCGCAATTTACACTGTGAACAGTTCTTGCAGGACAGGAAAATTTTGTCGGTAAGGGGGCGCATATAGCGTGACACACTTAACTTCTTGCCTCTCTCGCCAACAAACTTTTTCTGTCCGGCACGAAATGTCTACAGTGTACATTGCGACTACGTGTATAATTGTATTAGCAAGTCCTCGTCCACACCTCCAACAAAACTACTTTTAACGAAATATTTTACATTTATTATATTATTGCCACCGACAGCCATATTATGGATAAATTTTTCCTCTATATGTTTAAAAGTACATATTTCGTTAGAAACAGTTGTTTTGGAGGTGATTATCTTTTTAAACTAAATTCGTGCCCATACAATGAAATTGTTTTTTTTTTCAGGATTATAAAGGGGTTAAAAGTGAAAATTTTTTCAATAACTCTTTTATACCCAGCCGGGTGGGTGTCGGTAAACGATGTACGTTAAAGCGAAGGCTAATAGTAAAATAAATAATTTTGCTTAAGTAAAGTATTTATTTTCTATTTCCAAGTATGCAAAAGCTTATTTACCCAGCAAAAAGCTTGAAACGCTTGCCCTTGAAATCACTAACTTGTGTATATTGATATAAGGCATTTTATTAAATTCTAATTCGAGCGACCTTAATACAGTATTTATCTTAATTTTATTTATTTAAACAATATATTTGTATCTTCTTTTTTATTTTGTTTTCACGTTTTTATTAGTATCCAAATATAAACACACATTCGCGAATCGTATTGTGGACGTTTGTTTAAAAAGGATTGCATTATTATGCACAAGTCAAATTGTGTTTGTATATCTTTGTTAAAAGTGCCTCTGTTGTTGACATTAAACGTCTTTAATTTGAATGTATGTGCAATATAACTTTTTATTCATACACAAACAAACGTATTCTTAACCACTAACTCACATGTGTGTATCTACAAAAATGTAGAATTTTTGACTTTTACTCGTGCATTTTATAACGTTTGGATGTGTTCTCATTTGTTAGTAGCAGACAACCCTTGCAGCTTTTCATAATGCATAGAATTTACACTTGACTTACAAATTGCTGTCATACATCGTTTGCCATGTTGATGATGATACTGCCACTACTACTACTCTACTGACTCTGTTGTTGCTGCCATGTTGTTGTAGTATTTTCTCGCAACTTACACTTTTACGTGAAAACAGAAAACGAGAGAAATACATAAAACAGGCTAAGTTCAAATATGGCTTCTGGGAAAATTATTGAGGCAAGTGCAATAGTGCGCTGTGCCTCCAAAAATTCACTAAATAAATGCAACATTTATCTGGGTCTTTGCCTAAGTGTTTCTGTGTGAGTCTTTTAGTATTTCTACTGCCTTAGGAACAAAAATCTGTTTTTATTTTTCATCTTTTTTAGTTTTTCTGAATTGCCATAAAATTATACTAACACTAGTACAACTACTCTCATTTATTTCATACTGCGGATGCATTTTATTTAGCATGTTCTAAATAACCGTAAGGTAAATTTTTTGCTACCAAAATATGTAATGCTAACTGCTCTTAAACACAAACAACAACAGCAATCACAAAGGCAAATACAACACTGACATGCAATAATTTGTATAAAGAAACTTGACAATGTAGTAGAGTCACGTTTTTATGTTTTAAGTTTTTAAGCTTAAACATTATTGCATTTTGGTTTAAGTTTGCTTTTGTGGCAAGTGCACAAAATATATTCCATTAATGTTTTTATTCATATGTATTTTTGTGAATTTGTGTTTCGCAAGACAACAAGTTTAAGTGGACATTTATAACCATTTTGTGAAAAGCTAAAATTCTGTAGAACGGTTGCATGGAACGTTTGGCTGCTAAATTGCCTTATCTTGCAAACACTCTTTATTAACCCGTAGTGGTGTTAGGCTTCAAAACATTTGTTAGTAAAAAGTTTTTAGGAACAAGTAAAAATCATTTTTTATTGAATCTTAAAGTCTAACCACTATTCAAGGATAAAAAGTTAAGGAGATGTATTCGCTTGTGGCGAGTCCAAAATATCCTTCACCAAAATTAAAAAACTGAATTTTTGATTCACTGAACCAAAAACAGTATATAAACCGTGTAAAATAATATAGATTAATGGGGGCAAGTTGGTTAATAAAGTAATAAATTGTAATTTATTAGTATTGTGGTTATTTTGTTGAACTATGGTTTTTAATCCAAATTTTGATATTTAAATTAGGCTAAAATTCATCAACTTTAATTTTTATTTAATTATTTTTATGAAGAAAGGAATTTTACAACATGAAATGAATTAAAATTTATTGATAATTTTTCATTCTTGAATGACCTGAGGCTCGAATCTAGGCGTTTTAGCGGACAGGTTACCCTTACATGTTTCGATTGCAACCACTCAATCTCTTCAAAGGGGTTGACCGTTTAACACTCGCAGCCATCGACGACTGCTGGCAGTCAAAAGTCAAACATCAATCTTTAAACCAAATTGAAATTTATCTTTGGTAGATCGAAATTTGCTTTAAATGATTGACTATTTTAATTGATTTTACATGATCTTCCTTACTTCTGTTTTTTCGTACCTTTTGTCAAGAATTATTCATGAAGTCCAAAGTACATTTTTTTAGTTTGTTAATTTTTTGTCTTTTTTTTCTTGTTGACCTTTTTCAGCACAAATTGAAGGACTAATGTAAACATAGACCTCGTGCCTTAGCTTTAACAATTATTAAAATTACCAAAATTATTAAATTGATTTCTAAAAATTGTAAAAATGTAATATCAATAAATGATATTTAGCCGTTTCTAACAATGTGTTGATTGATTTTGACAATTTCCAAAAACAATTTCACAAGTTTAAATTATTTTATTTTAAACGAAATAATTTTTTTTTTATTTGATTATAATTTAAATTTAAAATTTATTTCAAAACAACTAAAATGTTAATTAAATTAAAATTACGCATTGTTTGTCAGCCAGTGGCTTGAACACATATTTTATTTATTTTGTTTGAAATTATACAAATTTAAATTCTAAAACTATGCCTTTATTGGTTATCTAGCCAAATAATATACTTGAATTTGTTTCTATTAAAATCGATAAATTAGTAGATCGACGATTAAATTACACAATACATAAAATTTATATCAAAGACCTTGCGGAGAAATTATTTAGAATTTAGAAAATATTTTTCCTAGGAATAAGAATAAGAATGAACAACAAAAGTTTGCTGTCCCTCGATTTCGAACGAAAATATTGTTCGCTTATCTTACCAAAGCAATATCTTAAAATTTGATTTTGTTTTTAATGTAAATCAGCCAGTCGAACGAAGTCTCAAATAAACTCAATTATTAAAAAAAAAAATTTTAATTAATTCGATTTTTGTTCCCTTTTTGGGAAAAACGACACGTAATATTCATATCTTACCGCTATAAAAATATCGTGATAATTTGTAATTTTTCTTGGTAATGAAATAGTTGGCTTAAATATTATTATTAATATGCTTTTAATGCTTAATTAAGAAATGTTTTGCTTATACTGATAATTTTAAAATTTTAAGTTAATACATTATTGTTGAAAAAGAGACATGTGTTATGTTTTTCGTACGGGGTTCTTCGTAAAAATATCAGAAAATGTGTGCAGTTATTCCCGGTATTTTAATTCAAATCGGATAAGTCTAGCAATGTTTATTGTTTTATGCTTAGATTTCGAACTAGTAAGTAAAAGAGGAGGAGTAAAGATGAAAACAATTTTAAATTTTTTTAAAGTCTCAGATTTATTTTATAAAAACTTGCTTCAAAAAATATTTCATGCTATTTTTGGCAGAGCAACAAGGGATTTTTTTGACTAGCTTTTCAAAACGCAGAAAATGCTTTTTTTTGTAAGACATGATGACAGACGTGCAAAATCAATATTAAAGAACATCTTTAATAGAACAATTAGCAAAGGCAACCCTCATTCGATTCAAAAAATAACAAGTTTTTGGAAAAAGAGTAGCGAAAAATGAAAGTGTATCATTGACTAAAAATAAAATCTTGTTCTGTACAAAAATCTTCTTTTCAATAAAATATTTTGTTTAAATAATTAAACTATTTTGGTTTTATGTCCATGTTGTTGGCTTTGTATATAGAGAACTTAAATCATATCTGTGATCAGCTTCAATTGTCATCAAAAATCTGTTCGTTTGAAAACAAAATGAAAAACAACTTAAAATGGCTGTGATCACTAACACTTTCAATAAAAAAAAAATTACAATGCACTTAGGACGTGCTGAAGCTTTTATACTTGCTTATTTCTTTCTAAGTGTTTGGATGTTGTTTTATTTTTGTTAAAAATGTATTTATTTTATTTTAGTTTTTGCTTTATGTTCCTATTCAATTAAACATGAAGCTTACTATTAGAGATTTTATTTTGATATTTTTAACCAACTTAACTGACGTTTTGACATGGTATGTCAGTTGGACACGACATATAAATTGCTAAATTTAAAAACAAAAATCATGAAAGGCTTAAAATAAAATTCTACGTGTTTTTTCTATGGACGTAAATTCAATGAAATCTTGTTGTAAAGGCCATCCCAGCAATATGTAGAGCAAAATCGTATATTAAAGCTATGTTCACATTATGTGTATTTGTCATGTGGACTGTCACTTTTTCACATGTAAAATTTGTACATATCGTCTGAACTCCTTCAAACAAAATCATGTGTTACACTACACATGACATTTTTGATTTAGAACGAGTTCTATTTTTAAGTGACAAAGCATCTGACATCAGCTATTTTTTATTATTAAAATTGTTTGTGGCGGCAAACGTAATTTAAATTTTAATACACATACATATGTACATTATAATAGTAAAAAAATAATAAAACAGATAAAAAATACACAAATTAATTATAAATTTTTTTTTTAACAAACATGTGGACATATTAATTGCAAACCTTATGTAAAACCCAAATTTTGACATACACATGAAATCACATGTGGATAGAAAAGTGGCATTCCACATGACAAATTCACATAATGTGAACATAGCTTAAAAGATTAATCCCCGTATTCCTTAAAAAAAACATTTTTATTAAACAGGTTTGCATCTAAATTCGTTTCATTAACATTTTATAGACATATCTAATTTTTTATGAATACGGAGGTAAACATTTTCAACCTAAAATGGTCTATTTTTAATGAAACCTGTTATATAAGGTCAAATTCTGACAAGCATTCTTAATTACATTGTGCTATAATTTGTTACTTTTACCTGATGTTTTAATTTGGGTACGCTAAATCCAATGGTGCTAACCGTTTTTTGTTTGCAGCCGTGGTGTAAACTATCAAAATGTAAAACTAACAAAATCTTATTAATCACTGTAAATAATGGCGACGCTGCATGGGTTAATTACTCTTCTGCACAAATATTTTGATATTATTCTGCGCAATTATAGTAAACAGACTATTTTTACAATATAATACGCCACAAATACACAGCCATATACAAGTTTATCAAGCTTATTTATAAAAGGACCGCAAGGCACTATTTTGAATAAAATACTTTTACCTACACATAAGCCAAATACAGTCATAGTCATATACATACATATTTTGCACTTTAAAGTTCATTTTAAAATCCTAAAAAAAAGCGATGTAGATTTTGTGCTAATTTTAACGCTTATTTTTGAAAATACATTTTAACTAATTACTGCAACTCGACAACAAGAAATTTAAAAAAAAAAATTGTTTTTAAATAAAACTGTTTGTCTAAATTTTAAAATCCGTTTCATTTCATGTGTAAAAACATATGACCACTGCTGTAAATAAATTACAAACATATATTAAAATGGTTGTGTTTGTTTTCCCAGTCAACACAAAATTACCGTTTGAATAATTTCGTTATTTTTTATTTAATATCTATAGCATTTCAAACCATTCCTTGAATATTATTAAGAAATATAATAAATTCTTCTTATTTGTTAAGAGCTCTATTATTTTAATTAAACCGTTTTATAATGTTTAGATTTCTTATGATTTAAGATTATTTTAAAATATAAAGAATTGAACCGTTTTCTAATGTTAAGATTTCTTATGATTTACGATTATTTTAAAATATAAAGAAAGATTGCTGGGTTATGATTTATGTGAAATTGCACCTGTAAATATAATAGTTTAAAGCCCTGCAAACAAATGGAAGATATCACCTAAGGCAATAGTTAAGCAATATCCCAAAATTGTCATCTAGAAGAAAATAATTAAAGTAAATTTTCATTTTCTTTCATTTATAGTTTTTAAAAAAATTAAAAAACATAGACAGAAAAAAATTTATATTATTTATAATTATACATCCATTTACATTTTTGGTACATCAAAAAATATATGTACATATGTATGTATGTATAAAAAAGGCGTAATTTCCACGAAAACAAATATTACAGATATTGGAGAACTAACCAAGAGAAAAGCTGCTAAATTTATGGTCGAAAAACGGGTAAATAAACATAATGTTCTCTATTCTTTCTCAATTTTTGTTATAATACTTTATTTTATTTATAAATTGTATTATTTTTAACTACATATATGTAATATAATAAACATTTTAATTTAAAATAAAAATGTGTGTAAATTAATATTTTTGATTTGCAAAATCTTCTTTTTATCATCCTAATAATATTTTGGCGATATCTTCCTATTTTCTTATAAGTGGTTATCTGGCAATATTGCTAGTTTATCATCTAGAAGAATCGCTTTCGTATTGCTTAGGAGTATTGCTATCGAGACACGTTTCTTCCCGAAGGAAGTATCTTCCGCAATACGAAATCGATTATTGCCGCAATAATATTTTTCATCCTGGCAATACGTTTGGCAATACATATGGAGTATTTCTGTGTTTGCTGGGAAGTAGATGTGTGTGTGTGTGTGTGTGTTATTATATACCCAACAAACACGAAGTCAAACCATTAATATGAAATGACTTTATTATTAGACATCAAACACAACTCTCAATCGTTTTTCAATTGTTCGATTTTAACATTAAAATTAAAATTGGTTATAATTTCAAAATAAACATTTGACATCAAATATTTTATCAAATTGGTATGGAATGTTAAATTAAAATCAAAACTGAACTTGGCAATACTTAAGCGAAAAATTATTGTAATCATTAAAAGTTACGATTAGTTAAATTTTTACTTCGCGGTTAAATGTGTTTTACAAGTGTACGATTTATTTTTTTGTGAAATTTTTTTTGTGAGTAATGCCAATGATTAAGATTACGAATTTAAAAAAATTAAACGGGAAGGTGAAGAAGTTACAAGTTTGTTTTATTATCGCGGTGCTACAATCCTCAATATAAAAGGAAGCCAAGTATTTCGTCTTTCCAATAATTAGAGGACGGAAAGAACATTTCATCTTTAAGCTTTGGTGCCTAAAGTTTATGTCACAGTTTATTTAAGTAAATGATGAATTTAAAATAAAAAATAAAATATTTTTATTTATGATCTACATTGTGTTATAATCCACATTTGAAAAAAATTTGAGAATTACGTTTGAAATTTGACAATAATTTCCCATTTTTGTTGAGAATGCCATGATTTTCAACTGATTTTCAAACCGTTACCAAACCTTGTCGTTTGAGAAAACGTTTGATATCAAATTGAAACCTCCGTGTTTGTTGGATTTGCATAACATATTTAGACATACTACATATATGTATGTTTTTCATTGTGCTTTCAACAGAACGGACATGTTTTTGCAGTGCATTTCATATAAGTTTTGTCTTCGAGTGCTTTTGTGTTGCATAAAACTTAATTAATAAACATAAATTTTTATTATCGCTATTTTGGGTTGAATTTTAAACGGAGCATAATACTTGTGCAAAATAAAAAAAAACAATTTAAACAAAAGCATGCAAATGTCCCACACAGCAATAAAAAATAAAATCTTTGAAACGACTACAAATTTGAAAATTTAGGTCACAGGTGCGAAAAATTTGTGGCTATTAACATAAATTTATACAAACCAAGTAAGAGTGCTATATTCGGCTATACTGAATCTTATATATCCTTCACCATGGTTGGGATAGAACAGAAGTTTATATTTACGTATATCTCAATATATGTACATTTATTTATGCTGTATTAATTGCATTTAATTATTTGCACATGTTTGCGTGATATTAAATATATGTATTACGAAACAGTATTTTAGTATTTTGATTATTACTCAGCCATTTTTTTTTTGGTATATAAGTCGTATCCATAAGTCATACGACAGCCCTAAAGTGTAGGTTTTTAAAAAAATTTCGATGTTTTTTTAGCCCATTCTATGAGTAATTTACTTATAAGTTATTTTAGTTATAACTTGCCCATGTTTTAACTGATTTTACAGACTTGTATACCGACGTATTAAAGAATAAATTTATCATTAATTTGAACTATTAAAGTTTGACTCGGGAAGATCTATGGTTCCCGATAAAGCGTATTTAAAAAATAGTTTCTGATAATATGACCATTGGTCATATCGAGCCCTTATAGCACCAATGATGTTACCAACAGATATACAATTTTACAGGAGAAGGTTTATTTTTTATTTATTTATTTTAGCTTCAAGTCATTTAAAATTGCGTTTGCTCTTCTTTCGTAACGGTACTTCCCAGAGAAACGAGATTTTTAGAGCTGATGCAAATGATCAAAAATGATCGATTTTTATCGCAAAACAAATATCTAAAATGTTGTTGGTTACATCATTTTTGCTATTAGGGCTCGATATGACAGTCCAAAAAATCATGTTTTTATAAAATTGTTTATATTTTTTGTACGAAAGATACCACGCTCACGTCTCCAATCCCACCCTCATTTTGTTGGATGGTGTGTATTGATAACCTAACTGTTTGTAACTTATTTGGAAACTTTGGCTCTTGCCGTCCTCCAGATAAATAGAAAAAAAGTAATGAAAATACAACAACAAGAGATTTTTGGAAATAATTAGAGGTAGTCGTGGTTTTTTGCTCATATCTCAGCCATGTTTGGACCGATCTGAGTGAATTTCAATAGCAAAATTATAATAAGAATACCTGATAGAAATATACACCAACCAAACCCGGATCATTTCTGGGGGCTTCGGAAATCCCATTTCAACAGACATGCGGACGTACGGACAGCAGGTTTTGAACTTCCCTTCTCATAAGGATCCATAATATATATAAAAGTTATAGGGTCTTAGATCATTATTGTAGAAATTACAAACGGCATGACAAAGATATATACATATACCCTTTTACCGTCGGTGAAGGGTATACAAAAAATATTTAGTTGGTGCTTATAAAAATAGAAAAAATTGCTTTTAAAAATATATGCCTACAAACATAAACAAAATTAAATGATTTTAAAATTTATAAAAGAATGCAAACATTATGATTTATTAAAGCTATTCAGAAAGTGCTTCTCATGATGAAACAATAAACCCTGAAATATAATTTAATTAAAGTCCTATTTTAAGATAAATATATTTAGTATTTGTTTGTTAATATTTTTCGGCATTAGGTCATGAGTTAAAATCAAATTTTTAAATAAAAAATATAAATATATTTTGGTTAATAATTCAAATTTATTTTTTTTTATTTCCCAATATTTCGGTCAACTTTGTTGACCATCTTCAGGGGTTATTTTAAAATAAATAAACGAAAATAAAAATGAAAACAAAATATCATTTGTTTGAGCTGCTGTTCAGCTGAAAGCTTTTGTTTAGTATTTTTAAGTTTATTTGCTGATGATACTTTTCTGTTATCTTATGTCCGTTTTCTGATTGTCGATTGTCTTATGCGTACTTTGATCTTTGTAATAACCCTGCGGGAAATTTGTGTCAATTGTTCCAACAGACTGGCCCTACACCTAGAGAAAACGCATGTTTAAATAATTGTAAAGAACTTTGTTAACATATTATGGTTAATATAACCATATTGCTGTCGCCTTCAACCATATTATTGTTGAATTAGTCCTTCATCAAGAAGCCACAACCATATTATGGTTGCCTCTGATCATGTTTAATACATGTTTTTCTCTGGGTGTAGGTTTTGTGAAAATAGAATAAGCACAAAAAAAGAGAAGACCAGTGAAGGGAGAACCAACCATTTAACTGGTATATGAAGAACGAAAGGAAGAAAAAGTTTTGAATTACAGTACAATCTTCACTGGCAATGTGATAAATTTGGTTCTTAAATTAAGTTCGAGGACTTGTTTTATTGAAATAATACTGTGTTCTAGTAACTAACACTAAACACGTTCACTGAGAATAGATGTTTGACTTGTCAAATGGTGGCTGTTAGGTGTCAACTGACCCCCTTCAATGACCGCCCCATGCAAAAGTGATAGGTCCCTTTCATGTAAAGTGTTAGAACTAGAACCAGTCTCAACCACCAAAGATCTATCACGGGACTACTTTGGTGTCAGTTCACTTCCCTTTAGGGAATTTGTTTAATATAAATCTGTCAAAACCTAGGTAATAGTAACTTAAACTTACCGTAAAATAGCAAGATCAATCTATTTCTTACAGATTGAGATGTTAATGCTAAGTATGATCACTCTAATTGCTTTATATACAACAAAATTAAGCAGCTGATTTGCAACGTTACTGTTTCTTCTGGCTAACTGAGCCTTAAGGCTATTACGTTCGGTCTTAGTGAGAGTTCCACTGAGTCTTGCTATTTGTTTAAATTTTAAAAACAAAACCATTCGAAATGAAAACATCAATTTTTACTCCATAAATTAAATAACTATAACCAGCAAATCACCTTACTGAATACAACATATTTTATTTAATTAAGATTCAGCTCAAGAATTTTTGGAAGTTTTACCTCAACTTTAACTGGGTTAAAATTATTTTCGAAATATTAAAATTCCTCTAGAATTAAGTTAATATAGTAAATTTAATGCAGGCAAATTTACTATATTTTAATTTCCCCTTCTTCTTATCCTTTTACGAAAACTTCTTCAATAAGTTGCTTAAAATATTCTTTGCATTTTCAGTTTAAAACTTGTGCTTTTGAAACTATGAAACTCAACTTGCTGTTGTTAGTTTTTATTTACGAAATAATCACAATTTCTTATTTTGTCGAAAACTTAAACAAAGTTAATGATAAATATTTGTTTGAAAATACTTCATGCTTCATGACAATTACATACATACATGCTTATGTCAAAATTAACACATTCTTATGTATTCTATGTTCGCATTTTATGCTAAGTTATATGCATGTGTGCTTATAAACTTAAGACTTATATTTATAACTGAAAAAAGTTACGTTTATCTTAAGTTAACTGAACAAACAAAAAAAAAAAAAATACTAAATATGTAAGTTGAATTTTGAATTTAAACACCCCGTTAAATGTGGGTTTCCCATTCGAAATTTTCGGGGAAATTAAATTGTTTTTAGTTCTTGTTTTTACAGAAATTTAACGGCAAAATGTTATTCAGAAAATATGGGAGAAGTCATTTTTAGTTACGTTTTTACTACGGTAAAATTTATTGAGTCAAAATTTAAGTAAAATGTTTAATTCATTTTTGATATTGTAAAACAGTTATACACATACTACCCCGGAAAATAGTTTTGATTGCCATCAAAAAAGGTTAGATGTGGTTCAATATGAAGCTGACACAAGGCCGGCTCACTTGGGCCAACACTGCAGCCTCGAACCAACCCGACTCCCTGTAAAACAGTGAGATAAATTTCAGTCTCGCACTAGGCATATCGGCCAAACATGGAAATAACGGGTTTCCCAAAATTTCTAGACCTAATTTCCTCGTGACCCGGTCATTGACAGAGAAAATGAAACACCGTATCCTGCTCTTCCTCATTATTACAACTTTTCCAGTAGTAATTATAATCAAGACCCATTCTCCCCTCATGAGTCTCTAGCACCCAGTGACCCGTCATGACCGGGCCATAGAGTCCTGGCAATCAAGTAGGTATTACTACACTGCCAGCTCTAATGAGCTCTTCTGTACGACTCACGTCTTATGTGAGACTTGCAGCGAGTCAATGGAATGCCAAACATGCCTCCGACGAACAGTCGACCAAGAAACTGCCCTGTTTGGCCAGGCCGTCTTTACAAATGTTAGTTATAATAACATTTCCGATATATGGGCATTTCCATTTTATCGTGTCGTGATATTTGTACCACAAAATGTAAAAAAATTAAATGAAGAAGTCAAATTTGTAAAAAGGATTTTTACATATACAAAGTATTGTAGCACTATATTCAGAAAAAAAATTACAGTAATCGACGCTAAGGATTTGCAGATATAAGCAAAAATCTGCGCTGGCGTGACGTTAAAAAACGGAAGTAGATTTTGACTGAATAGGACTGCGAATTGAGCAAGATTTATTTTTCAAGCTATAAAATTTATAAATCTTTGCTCGTTTTAAGGAAAATATGGGAATTTTCAGCTAAAAGTCTACTTTATTTTAAAGTAACGCCAGATTACAAATAAGGTTGTATTTTCGGACCATGGTGGTCAATCGTTATCCCTTTTGTTACTACTTGTAGAGCTAGTTACGCTTTACACCAAAATATTAAAATGAAAACCATACATATACAATTTTTTGAGAAACAATTTAAAATACTTCTGGCGTTACGTTACAAAAAGTATACTTTTCGCTGGAAATGCCCATAAACTATGTCATGACAAAACTTTGTGCTGGTTGACTCTGGCAACCCCCCTTTTCAAAATGACTCAAATGTTGTAGTTGAAGATATCTAAATAATGTTTAGCACGAAAAACTTTTACATTAATCTTATCTCATAACAAAAGTTTATTCTGGCGGGCCAGGGACCCAAATATGCTACACTATCGAATGTTTGTTTTTAAATACTGTGTGTAGGGTATAATATGATTGTGCTTAAGCGATTATACTTTCTTACCAGTTTTTCTTTAGAGCGGAATTTACTAAAATTCAACAAAAACTAATTTTCCCCTTTCCTTTGATGTGTTAAAGTATTGGAATAATAAAAACCCTATATGAAACATATTCCTGCCATCAAAAATATTAAAGGATAAGTTTATTAAACAGATTTTGTTATTTTAAAACACTCATATTTTCTTAATTACCGTTGAACTTTTCTTTAAATGAAAACTTAAAAAAATCACAAAAGTTTTTGCAAAAAGCTGCAATAACTGTTTATTAAGCATTTCATATCAAAAATATCGTTATTTAACATAAACTTTTCATTTCCACCCAGAATATCCTTAATCCTGTCGTCATATGTCAAATTTGCCCATTTTGACACTAATCAATTAATTTTTTTTAAAAATATATGTATGTGAAATTATTGTTTAATTAAAGAGTATTTTGTAGGCATTGGTTAAAATTGCTCAACACTATGAAGTCAATCCGAGATGTTGAAACAAATGTACAGCTTGTAATAAATTTATGTAAAAATTCATTCCTTAACCCAAAGCAAAATCGCCCAATGCAATGTGTGATAAATCGCCAACAAATTTTCCATACAAATTTTGGTTAAAAGTATAACCGGTCATTTCCGATCATATAAATATAAATTTAATAAAAATATGTTAGAAAGTTTCGGAGATACAGAAATTGCCCCTTATCTCCCCTCGTGTGCCATATAAATATGGATCTATATATGGTTCGAATTTCATTAAAATCGGCTTAATACCTTATGCCGTAATAGGATTGTATGGGGGCTATGCGAAATTATGGACGGATTCGCCCTATTTCCAATAGCCTTGGTCCTTGTGGCAATTAGAAACTATATACTCAATTTTAAAGGGCATACTTTTGCAGAAATTTACTATGATTCTCAATCAACATTAAGTTTATTTTGTGATATTAAGATCATGCTTAATCTCAATAACTATTAACAAAAGTAGGGGGTTACGCTTATTTGGTCAAATATTTAATAAGTGTGACCGTAGCTTAAGTCCATAATAATACGGATTTTCATTTGCTGTTAATATTGTCCGTTGATTAAGTTAAATTCTTCTTTATGTAAAATTAAATGAAAATGTAATTAAAAAAAATTTAACCGCGAATTCTGTAAAAACAAATGAATATTCAGTTTTTTTTATATAAATTAACTGTCAAAAAAGTAACTACATATTCCGTAAAAACATATGAATATCCAGTTTTGTATTTTATAAAATTTAACTACGAAAAATATATTTTTTAGTTATCTATAAAAAGCGATTTGCTTGTTTTGTTAACGCAATTCCCATTTTCTATTTGTTAAAATTATTTAGTTAAATACATCAAATTTTAAAGTAAAGAATTGCGAAACCATATTGGTCATGCTGCTGGTGTCTTGTAATTGAGAGTTCTTCTGTCAACTACGGTGTCAGTACAACAACAGTAAAACAAACGTGTGTAACGGGGTAGCAACGATAATAATCTCTCTCTCTCTTGCAGTAAGGTGTCTATATGTTGGGTTTTTAGAAATTCGGCTCTTCTGTGGAGTAAACGAAAATGGCTCAATTTAATAAAATAACTGAATATTCCTTTGTTTTTACGGAACATGGGGTTGAATTTTTGACATTAAAAATTAAATGATCTTTTCGTAAAAAATAAATGAAAAATAAGAAGACCGGGTTTTAACTGAATTTTCATTTATTTTATATTACAATTTCAGTTTATTTTACGTACAGAATATTGAGTGTTTTTAAAAAAATTTGGGCCAATTATACTCTTGGATGATACACCCACCGCAACCCATAGTGCCTTTTAAGTGGTTGTAATTGTCGCTGATGAGCTTCTGTTGGATTTTAGGTATCAAAAACCCTGCAGTACTGCTTGCAAAGTAAAAAAGTTATAAAGAAGTCAAACCATAAAGCTCATTCTGCTTGACCTTGTAGCATTTATACGATATCTTTCATTAAAACTGCTTTCAAAACTGCAATTTAGTTTCTTAGGGTGGGTTTTCAACATGGAGATTAGAGATTTAGTCATCCTTTATCTGTATTTTTAGTTTTTAAGATGAGGATTAATTACTTTTATTTGTCAGTTTAAGCGGCCAATGTTGGTGGTTTAAACTTAATCATCAAATGTCAACACATACACATGTATAACAAAACCAGCTGTTAAAATTTTTTTTAGAAAACAGAAAAATGGATTATTCTAGTAAAGATGAAGACTTTAGTACTTCTGAAACATATAAAAACCTAAATAAAATAATTATAAGAATTAATTTTCTTTTTATAGGAATTAAAAGGGCGAAAATTCTTCTTCTTCTGTATAAAATGCTAAGTGGATTGATAAAAAGTTGCCATTTTTAAATATTTTGTTGTTAATCAGTGTGGCAAAGCTGCAAGGTTTGAACTACCTCTTAAAAACGGCAAACACAATTAGTACTCGATTATATTTATTCTCAGATTAATTAATTATAGTTTGCCGCTAAGATTAAACTCGATGTTAAAAACCCACTCTTAGTGTAATAGAACAATACAAAAATGTTAAGGGTATGGTAATATTTATTATGCAAGATGATAAGAGGTAAAATTGCAAATTATATAAAATAATCACTCAGAATTGCGCTTTTACTTGTGTGCGAAAGAACCGTATTATTACTTGTTTATTGTTTTTGCCGTTTTCCGACTTATTATGCAAGAATTCCGTTGTAGATTAACGACTTTTACCGATTTTTTTCCAATGTTTCGCTTCTTGACAGCTTTACATCCTCGTTAGCTTCTATTTTGACTTTCGCTTTCACAGAAAGTGATTTTCCTTTAGCCATATTAACGACAATGGACCACTATATCTGCATAAAAATTTGGTGTTGATTCTTGCTGATCTTTAAGAAAAACTAAATCGAAATTTCAGGCGCTAACCTAATAATGCGAAAACTATATTGGCTTTTTCATCCAAAATGAAATGAAATAGAAAAATCAATATAACCGTAAATTTCAGGCACATGCTTTCTTTAGCAAATTCAGTGCATACCGTGACGGGTAGAATCTTTTAACTCGAGAACCACTCAACCAATTTTCAAACGTTGAAAAGGTCTACTTTCACTGATTGTTGCGGTCAAGTTATTAACAAAATTCTCCAGTATTTCATTTTTTATTTTTATTCAGAAAATCCCGAGCAGCGCCGAGACCAAACAGCTAGTATAATAAATATATAATATTCAGATAATTTTATAATCTGGATTTAGAAGCTTATGGCTCGCAACAAAAAATGTAACGTCTGAACATGTACTAGTTTTCAAAAGGACTCCAAAAGAAAATATACGAATATTGTTGCACGGTTATGTTGCGTAGTCTGAAGCAGGTATAACTTGTCAACAGGCATTCCTTATCTTTGTGAGGTATTGAATATTAAAAGTAACTTGGAAAGTTGAACTGACTTCAATAGATAATGGAACTCATTAGCAACTACAAATCTGATATAATTTTCACTTGTATCAATTATCCTTCCTTTTTTCTAAGTTAAGCCGTTAGTGCTTAAAAACCTTAAAATAAATATTCTTTGTATATAAAGAATATCCTATCTAATGCACTTGATGTGGAAATTATCAGGACAAAAAAGAATTTCTTACATACATACCCAATAAAAAATTGAGCTTCAAACGAAGCAGGTTTGTAAGGGAGAAATGTAAGATATTTGCTTACCATCTCGCTAACGGAAGGCATGTTTCACACACTGAATGTTTTTTGCAGTTATTTGTTAGTATACTCCCTTACAAACCTGCATCGAATTAAGGGAATGCCTTAAGACTTGAATTGTTATTTTTTCTTTTGTAAAAATTGTTGAGAGTTCCTTCACATACTTTACTGCATCTCTGTATGTCTTATCGTTTTTATTAATGTACCATTTGTGGTTCGCCAAATGATAACATTTTTTATTGGGTATCTTTTGTGCCCTAAGGAGGCGGTGCTTTAATAAACCTTAAAAAATAGATTAACTTTAATAGACAAAATATTGTTTTCAAATTACTGATAGTATTTCGAATTTATTGACCCTTTTTATGAATAAATTTTTAATAACAAGAGTCTTATGGTGAAATATAATTTAATTAATTTGGGAACCGAAGGATTTATTTGTCAAAAGTTTAATTTTCAATGGCGCCACTTATTATATGAAATCTTTACAAGTAAAAGCTTTTATTTTGCATATATGAGAGCTAATGATATTAACTTTGTTACAAAGTTTTCTCTTGCATATATTTGGACACGAATGTATGTTTCCCTAACATTTATCTCTACAAGAAGATACAGTTTTCATTTTACGCTCTCAGTTCGACACACATAACACAAGACGACTTGTGTAAATGTAAATTAATGTACATATACATGTAAAATGAATATGTGTAATGTAAACAATAAGTTGTAAAAGTAATAAATTAAATTTAGAAGCATGAAATGATTTATGAACTCAAAGGAAAATTGAATTTTTTTCTGCTTTTTTTTTGCTCCAAAAAAAAAAATTTATTAAAAAAATTAATTCAAAGAAACATAAAATTTATAAGCAAATATTGAATATTTTGTTAAATGAATTTTTTTTTGTTCTTCTGTTCAACATATTGTAATTTAGAGAAAACAAGCAAAATGTTTTCCTGACATAGTGCAAAAGAAAACCAATTTATTTTTTTTCATAACAGACGAAAAGTAAAAAAGTGAAGGTTTTTTAAGTTTTCATTAATTTTCGTGTTCACATAATTGGCAAAAGACTGTAAAAAGAAAATGGAAACATATTTGTTTTTGCAAAACGGAAAAAAGTTCCGCAGAGATCAATTTTGAAAATTGCATTTTCTGCCAGAACACTTTTTACCCTGCACAGTGGAAAATTTTTATATTTTTGGTAGATTTTTATTTTGTTGAAAAAAAGTGATGAACGGTAACAAACACATTTTTGATTTTTTTTTTAATTTTCGTATAAAAGCTATATCCCAGTAAAATCTTCGCCTACAGTATAATGTGTGGAGTAGACAGAAAAACATATTAGAACTATTTACAATTCAACTGAAAGAACCAATTAATTTTACAAGGGATGTCCCAAAATGAACACATTCAAAACTAAGTCATTATTTTTCTACCTAAATACATCCAGAAAAAAGTAGATATAGCATTTTTTACTATGAAGAAAGCTACTAAATAATGAGTAAAAGAAGCTATTTATTTTAAAAATGTAGGCGAAGTTTTTAAAATGAATAGCTTCCTTCTTTCACTCATTTTTTAGAAGCTTTCTTTACATAACTACTTCTATCACTACTGATTTTTCAAATGCGTTTATTTTGAGACATCCGTTGTAAAATTCATTGATTCTTTCAGTAGAATTGGAAGTAGTATTTTTACTTTTTTTTAATTACTTAACACATTATTTTGTAAGCGAAGTTTTTACTGGGTGTTTAGACTATTAAAAGAGGTGTTTTTATCTATTTTCTCATTAATTTTAAGTGTAATACCAACTGGCATTTGTGAATAGCTTTTTAGCTTAGATTTCTTAGGAATTCGCAAGCTTCGGCCCGTAGACATTTAAGCCCCAATATTAACAAGGGCCAAAGGATGCATTTTTTAAAAACATGTTCATTGTTGTTTCATGTAAGATACATGACATATGAAGTTTCAAGTTAAATTTTTTTATTTTTGTGATAAGTTGAATTAGTTTTTGGTACAAAATAGTTCGATAATTCTTTTTTACAATAAAGTAAATTATTTATGCTGGATTTTTCCAAACTTTATAGCCTGGATATTCATCTTTAAGCTTAATAGAAATCATGTTGAATCCTTCGGGAAATGGTTGTTATTATTCACTTTACAGTACAGAGTTCATCTTTAAATGTTGTGGGTATTGTAGGATCAACTATATCTTGTAAATATTTTACTTAAGCATACGTATTTGTAATTTCTATTGATGGTTGGAGTGGATAGCGTCTTTGATTTGCTAGCTGAATTTTACATATGGTGGAAGTATAGAAAATTTTGTTTAGCTTCTTTTAAATCAAGATCAATTCATTAAATGGTTGAGTACTTTCAAACTCTTCCAGAGTATTTACAACTTCCTTCTTTTTGGCTTCTTAAAAAGGCCTCAATAGTGCAATAATTTTTGCTTCATCTACTTCACCGATTGACCGCAGTCCTTGGGTATACGCATAATGAAGATGATATAATCCATTATCTTTACTAGGGTGTTCAGCCGATTTATTCTTGTTGGATTAATCGAGCAATCTTAGACGATTAATTGTTCGATTAATTTAAAATTGAATTTCGATTAAAGGCTTATGCCAATTAATCGAATAATAATAATAAATGATTTTTCTGTTAAATGTATAATTTTTTAGAATGTCCAAATTTCAGAATAGAATTTAAAGCAATATTATGTTAATTTTCATAAAAAGTTAAATCGTATTTAAATTCAGATTGATTTTTTGAGTTTTATTCAATAATAACTTCAAACCTACGCTAGAAAAAAAGAGACAAAACTTATACATGACGTAAAACATCTTTGGTCATCTTTATCTAATATGATTCAAAATTTTCTTCCAAAATATAAATAATTGAATCACGCATTATCTGATTTCAACTTGGCTTGTTTCACAGAAAAGGATATTAAAATATTGACAAACTTAAGCAATACTTTAAAGCCTCTAGATGTGGCTATTAAAGAGTTTAGAGCTAATGGAATTTGACGGCATTATTAAATTATTAATCAACAGTTTGTTAAAGGCAAATAATTCTTTCGCAAATGATTAAATTAAATGACGAATATGTCAAAAATGCCAAATATCGATTAATCGTCTAATCGAACAAAAAAAATTAATTATTAATTGAACTCCCTAATCTTAGCATAAGGAATATTTTTACGTTTTTATAGTGATTTCGACGTTGTCTGATGTTCTTCCTGTATTGAACCAACCAACATTCTGTTCGCCTATAATTTTAAACTTTGATATCACCACTTTTATTAAATATTTATTTTATTTATTTATTTATAAAATTAACTTATAATTAGAAAATATAAGCTAATTGTATGTATTCTTCCAAAAACTGGTAGTTTTTTCGTAAAAACTTACTGCCTGTTTGTAGAACGCGAGCGCCTCATTTCAAAATTTGTTTTTGTTTTAAATCTTAGTTAAACGCATCACTTTTGCACTCGCGTTCTACAAACAGGCAGTAAGTAAGACTTACCAGGTTCCACCAATTGCGATGTAGGGAAACATTAATAGGCGCATTGAACACTTAAAATTATTCATTTTTATATCCGCTGTTTTTTGTAAAAACCAAATCGTTTAGGCCGATTATAAAGAGATTTTGTTTGACCAATGGCGTAACTTTTTTCTTTGTTTAATAAGAAACGCAAAACTGCCAAAGATAAAAAGCTAATTTAATGAAAATTTTTTTTTTAATTTCTGAGCTGCTTAACATTTTTGAGGCGATTTGTTTAAACGCTCGAAAAGGGAGTTAGTTCTGATACATATTTTAGATTATAAGTTATACTTTAATTTTATGTTAAACCTAGATCGGCCGCAAACAGCGCAGTTCAGATCCTAGTCAAAGTTGAGTAGGTAAGCCAAAAAACATTATATATTTCAAATGAAAACATTTCAAATCAGCTTACAATTAATACAAAACTCAAAACAAAAACAGAATCTGGACAAGATAGCTTTTCAAACTATCTTAGACAAATTTATAGTAAATATTAAAAATACGTTTTCGACAATGGTATAAGTTTATCTCTTTAAATCTTTAAAGTCGAAAGAAGTGTATTCTGTCGCCATATTCGAGTACTTCTGCTGACATAATAGCTTTTTGGAAATAATTATTGCTTGACATCTTAGCTTTACGTAAGAATTTGTTCTATTGTTAATTTCAAACATTTTTAAAAATCAATTATGTGATGCAAACATCTAATATTATCCACTGTGCAATTGAGAGTTTTTATAAATCGTAGGAACAATTGGTTTCTATTCGATCGGTATACTAAAAAGTTTGTCTAGGACAATTACATATATTTGAATATATAATATATTTACAGTGATAGAAAAGCTGTCAAGCCGATGATGCATTTTGACATCACCACTGTGACAAATGTCTCTGTTTTTGACCCCATAACACTTTTCATTATTGTGATGTCTGCCTTAACATCACTTGGCATAATTGTCATCAGGTGAAATTATGTCATCAATGGGATGACACAGCATCATAGAAATTATGAATCGGAGTTAGTTTAAAAGGACCAATTCCGATCAATTTAATGACAAGCTGTCGTATAATTGAGTCACTGGGATTAACTTGAGACAATTTGAGAGAATATTATTATTTACTTACCTGTTGCACATGTTTGTTTCATTTTAATTGTATTCCACCCTTTGTTTCCAGAAGAACACTCAATTATGAGACACCAGCAATATGTCATGATGTATTTAACTAAATAACTTAAACAAATAGAATGTGGGAATTTTTTCTTCTTATTTCACTTTTTAAACATTAAAATAATTTTATTAACACACAAAATGTAGCATCAAAGCAAAGATGACGCATAAAATATGACAAAATTTTATTATGACGAATGCTATTGGATTGATATCACTCATCTGCCTCATTCATGGCGTTTGTAATAACATCTGATGTTAGGGCATCATCAATATGAAGATGAATTTTTTTATGATTGTATGCCTTCACCAATTGTGATGTTAGTACAATAAAATTAAAAGTACATAAAATTACTGGTCTAAGTTTATTTTCGTCAAATATTTGTTAAGTTTGAAGAGCAAAAGCATTCGGGAGAGTTGAGCCTGTTTGTACCATCTCGCTCTCTTTAATACTTAAAATGCTGTATTTTTTTCCTGCATTCCTTTTAACATCTTTCCTCAAAAAACTGAAAGTCCAGACTAAGATGTAAACTTTAGATGGCTTAATACAAATCGGTAAAATACAGCGTATGTCCGCGGTTAAGAAAAAAATTATTTATAAAGGGTGGTTAAATTTTAAGGGCCGATGTTGATTTTGAATAAAATACAAATTATTTAGGAAAATATTGTCATATCTTTTTATTATGATAATACTGGTTTGGTGCAATTATGTATTGAACAAAATATCGGCCAAATGGCACACCTCCAAATTTTCGATGACGCTGAGGCACAATCGAGGTTCTATGCCTTTAACGTGCCGAATTATCTCATTCTTTAGCATTTGAATTACTGCTGGCTTATCGACGTACACCTTTTCTTTCAAATAACCCCAAAATAAAGAAGAGCATCGGTGTCAAATAACATGCTCCTGGCGGCCAATTGGCATCGCCACCACGTGAGATAACACGGCCATTGAATCTGTCGCGGAAAGAGCCATTGTTTCGTTTGCTGTGTGGCTAGTGGTACCGTCCTGTTGAAACCACATACCGTCCACATCCATATCTTCCAATTCGGGCCATAAAAAGTTCTTTATCATCACACGATAGCGACACCATTAACAGTACCTGCCTGACTGGCCTCATTTTGGAAAAAATACGTCTCGCTGATGCCGCAATCCCATAAACCGCACCAAACAGTTACTCTTGGTGGGTGCATTGGTTTTTCGATAATCACTCTTGAATTATAATTATAATGATAATTATCATTCGCCCAAATGCAGCAACACTGAGGTGCAAATGTGCCTCATCACTAAAGATGATTTTCTGCGAAGTTCACGATATGCATTTTGATTTGAACGCCCATTTTCATAACAAGCCTCAATTACTATAACGCGTTGCTTGATTGTGTATCTTTCCATGGTTCAAATTAATTTAGTCTGAAATTGAGAAAAGTGAAATGAAATGCAGATAAAGCTTGACGTTTAGGTGTGGTACACATTCAACATCGGCCCTTAATAACCCCCCTTTATATATACAGTCGGGCCTCGATTATCCGTAATGGTCGGGACCAGAAGCATTACGGATAATCAATTTTCACGGTTAATCGAATAACAATTTTGATTATACGGTTTTTTTAATATTTTTATTATTTACCAAGTGAACATTTGTGTACGTACATTAGGGTGACAATGAAACATATGGGAAAATTTTGTTTCCAGAATTTTAAACAAAAATGTGAAGATTCTTTTGCCACTAGGTCTAAAACTTACTTGCTGAAAATTTGAGCCAAATCGGATAACTCTATCCCGTGCACCTTTGAGGTCAAAGTTCAAATGATAAAAAAAAATTTCCATACAAGCAAAAAATTTTTTTTTGATTTTTCATTGTCACCCTAACGTATATATTTACATAAAAAAATTAATTCAAGAAGTTTATGTGCATTTTTAAATTAAATAGGTAATTATAAAAAAGGACATTAAGCAAAAAAAAAAGAATGAAATTTTAAAAAAAAAAGTCGTGTGATGTTGTTTGTCTAATATTTTTCAACTATAGTTATATGGTATACCATCACGGATAATAGAGGTAATCACGGTTAATCGAAGTAAACAATCTGAAAACATTGCAAACAAAAAACAATCTTTGGGTATCACGGTTAATCGGGGTTACCGGTTAACCGGATCTCGGATAATCGAGGCCCGCCTGTATATTTGTTTTTTTTTTTTGCTAAAATTAGTTTGTTAATATAAACTCTTTCTTTCAAATAGCAACAAAGTTCGCTGATAAGCTAAACAATGCCTTTACCTTATATGACCCTTACCGAAGACACTGAGGTACTTATAGTTTGTGCTGTAGCTCCATCTTTTCCACAACTGGCCTAACATCATTTACTACCATTAAATTATTTTTTATGAAGAAAGGAATTTTACAACATGAAAATTAATTAAAATTGTTATTAATAATTAATTAATGTTCATTTGTAAAATTCCTTTCTTCATAAAAAATAATTTAATGAAAATTAAATTTGATGAACTTGGGTCTGATTAAAAATATTGAAAATTTGGATTAAAAACCATAAATAGTTCAACAAAATTACCACACTACTAATCATTTACTACCGTTTTAAGTCATCTTTTAAGTCATCTTCGAAACAAATATGGGGCAATTGAAATTTTGGATGATACACCCACCGCGCCCTACTAAAATTAAAAAAGGGGACCTCTTAAAAAAAGTTTCAAGATTCAAAACAAGAAACGTCGCTTGAAAGCAGTGTTTGAAAATAATCAGTACACTATTTAGAGTTCGGCTCACATACCCAAGAACGATATTTTTTTTTTAGTGATAGTGTTCTGTTCTTCGCTTAGAAACAGAACAATTGAAGTTATACTGTAGACAAACATTATATATTAATATTTTATAATGTTTCTTTTGTGACATTGATAAAGAAATGAACAAACAAAAAATTTTAGCAATAACCGCAGCACGAACAGCTTGTGTGTGTAATGGGTTTATTTTTTGTTTGTGTAAGATTATTTTGCTAGCTTTTTGTTTTTTTTCGTAGGTGTATTTTGTTTTTTTACCAGTCAAAAGCGACGAATATTATGAACCGAACACAATGAAATGTGTGGTTTGAAAAAAAACCGAACGAAATTAAATTTTCTCATCTTTTGTTGAGTTGGATAAAAACAGTATTATTTTTTGTTGGAAAGATGAGAAACAAGGAATCTTTATTTTTTAATTATTTTCTACACGAACACTTTTAGCGTTTGTGTTTTTTACAAATCTACCGAACCGAACACTAAGGAGCGATATTTAGTGTTTATTTTCAAATACAACTTGAAAGTAGTCGTTACGTTAATTTTGACGAATATGGATTCATACATTTTTTATTACAAAATTGCTTTTAAAAGTTTCTCAATGGTTTTTAATTTGCATTCCAACTTTTTTATTTTTATGTCACTGTGCCCAGTAATTGTTTTGCTCATTTTCGATGTTTTTACTTTCATTAAACATAAGTAGACCATCATGAACTTTTTTGTTTATTTTTAAATTTTTTTTTGTATTTTTCTTGTTATTTTGAGTACAAGTTATTTGGCAATTGTTTGGCATTTTCTCATTTACATACTTTTACAGTTTGTTTTCATTATGACAGCCTTTCTTTATGAGTTCATAACTCTTAGTTGCTCAGTCACGGTTCGCTAAAATTTTAATTTGCAAGAAAAACAAGTTAGAAAAAGTCGCCAGGGACTTTTTTAAATTAAACGAAAAAATACATAAATTTTTTTGCTTCTTTTGCAGTTTTTACAGAAAACTCATTTATTATTATAATCAGGAAACAATAAATTTTAAAAAATACTAAAAATCTAAAATAATTTAACACTTCCATTGTTAGACGCCGATAAATTTTTTTTGTAGAAAACTTCTGCACAAAAATACTTTTTTTCAATTTCCTTTTAAAATAAATTTTATTTGTTTTTATTTGCCAATGCTTCAGTAAATATTTTATTTATTCCTTACATTTTGTTTATCTTTCGCGTAATTACTTTTCAGCGCCAACTATCCAGTTCAATTCTTTTTGCGTTCAAATAACCCGTACTGACCCATAATTGTGGTTGTACTTAAAATTTTTTTATTAATTTTTTTTAAAGTCATTTTGTACTACTCATCAGACTCTCATTATGGCAAAATGTTTAAAGAGGCCACAAGGTAGAAAGTAAATAGGTCGCTGTTTACAAAAAAGATAATGCATAGCACTTTTTTGTTTGAATAGAGAACATCAAGTAAAAATGATACCCATACGATACCCTACAGTACTTGTAAGTTTTGCAAAATTATATTTAAGAGTGATTCATTTTTGGGACCTATAGGTAATTATGGACCAAACCGCACAGCGTTTGGTTATAATGCTTAGCGGGAAATGTAGAAAGTAAACTTACTTCATGCTTTCCATACGAGGATGCGTTCTACGCATGTGCTGTGTACATTATCAGTACAAATAATCTGATAATGATACTTTGACAGATGCAAAGAAAGCATTGAACGCATGGTGATCGCTTAAGCTTTTTGTCCGTGCCGAATATAAGACACTTGTATCTATGTATGTGATTGAGATATATTAATTTTTAAGTTATGTTGATAGTAAGTTTGTATGCGACTTATGGCTAATTCTAGATTTACCCATACGCATTTCTACATAACGTACCAGCCAATATAAAAGTTATGACAGTCTAAAATTTGGAATTTCTCGCATCGTAAAACTTTTCTTATGAAATGAGTGAATTGCTACAAAAACATGATACAAGAAATGTTTTTTCTTACACAAGTGTTTTTTGTCTTCGCTTTTGGAGAAATACATATCTATTGGAAGGATGTGAGGAAAAGTGTTTCTATAACAATAATTTTTGCGAAAAGTTTTTCACAAGAACTGTCAATAAGTCACAGCTCATATTGGTGCGATAAAAACAAATTATTAAAAAAATATTGATATATTAACCCTTAAGTGTATACATGGACCTGGCCAGGCATTTTTGGATTTTTTTCAGTTTTTTTCTTATAATTATTAAATATATTAGAACGAAACTTTATGCGTTCCTCAATCAAAGTGTTTTTTTAAACGAGAAAAAGTAGATATATAAACAAAGTGGGCGTGGCAATTGGCCTATGGAAAATTTCGTGCATATTGTAGCCACCTGGGTCTGGCCAGGCTCTGTCCTATTAGAGATGCACTGAAGTAAATAAAAGCAAAACGAAACGTATTAAAAAGCAAACGCAATACATACGAATTCCTTCTTTACTTTAAGTTCGAAGAATTATTCTAGTTGACAAGAAATTTTTTTGCTAACGCCATAAAACTCCATACATATAAAAGTAGTCCCAACCAACCCCAGTAGTCCAATTCACAAACTTTAAACACTTTAAAACGTGTTAACTTTAAGCACACATTTTGATGCTTGCACTAACCACTATGTGGATTCACTAAGTAGGAATTTACACGTCGTCTTTCCAGACATGTCGGTTTTTGACATTCTCTTTTAAACATGCTCCGGAAAACCTTTTGTCTTTTCACGATGTCTTTCCAAACAAGTCTGTTTTTATGTATAATTGTCTAATGTTCTTTATATACAAAAACAAAAATACGATTAACAAACATGAAAACTCGTTTCGTGTCTGTTTGACAACCCCCCATTTTCTCTACCCCGATCGCCAACAAACAAAATAAACATGTTTGTTAGACATGTCTGAAAAGACATCTTATGAACTCCCACTAACTTTTTTATAACCACGGTAAACAGTTTTATATTTCTCTCTATTCAAATTGATATACCGTGGCAACTCTGTCGAGAGAAACATCAAAATAGGATAAAATAACAAAGAAGAATAAAAAAAAAACACAACAAAAACAAAAAAGTTGATAATGCTTTAGCTTTAAGATTTATTGTAATTTTAATAATAATAATTATCTTAGGGGGTAATTTTGTTGTTCACTTCAACTTGCGTTGAGAAAAATCAATCCACTTAGACGGGATTTTTGGAAATTCAAATGTAATATATATCGTTGTTCTTTAGAGAAATAAGCGGACAGGTGTCTGGTACTTTTTTGAAATTCGGCCCTTTTAGGGAGTAAACGGGTAAAACCTGAATTTTGGTACTTTTTTGACACCCCATCTATCTTTTGAACCAATAAACATAGAACCAAAGTTTATACCACATTCGAAACTTATCAAAAAAATACGAATTTAGTACTTTTTCGAAATTGGAACATATAAGGGGTGAAAATCGGAACTATTTTTGGTACATTTTTCAGAAAACATTTTCCTCCATTCTTTGACATATTCGTACTAAATTATTGGCTCCCACTACAATACTGAAATTGTTGATACTTAAATGGGGGAAAAAATAGTACCAAAACAGGAAATACAGGAAATTTGATATTTTTGTTTAGCTTTTCGGTTCTACAACTGGTATTTTTTTAATTATCGTTAATATTGGACCTAGAAACATAAAAGTCAACATGTAATGTCCTGAGTGGATAAGAATCATGAGGGAACTTTTTGGTACTTTTATGTCCTTTAACTGGTACTTTTTGAATTTCCGTTAGTATTGGACCAAGAAACATAAAATTCAAGATGAAGTGTCCTGAGTGGATAAGAATCTATAAGGGGAAGTTTTTGGTACTTTTTTGTTCTATAACTGGTTCTTTTAGAATTTCCGTTAGTATTGGACCTAGAAACATAAAATTCAAGATGCAGTGTCCTGAGTGGATAAGAATCTATAAGGGGAAGTTTTTGGTACTTTTTTGTTCATTAGCTGGTACTTTTTGAATATACGTTAGTATTGGACCTAGAAACATAAAATTCAAGATGCAAGGTCCTGAGTGAATGAGAAAATAAACTTTTGCATACAGATATGTCCACGAAGAAAAAGAATACGCTAACGAAGTTGCGGGTTAAATGCTAGTAAATAAATAAAATAAATGATATTGTGCAAAGTGCGTAAAACATTACAAATTTTTATTATTTTATTTTATTTTATTAATCTAATTTTATTTAATTTAATTATATTGATTTTATTTAAGTAAAATGGTTTGCTTTAAGATAAATAAACGGAAAATTAGTGTGTGATAAGAAGTGGATAAATTGTAGGCTAAATACCTAAAAGCCATATCATTTATCGACTTTACAGGTACAACGATAAATAAACACTTTTCTAAGCGGATTGGTTCTAAGACAATTGGTTTTTTTAAAAATAACAGCTGAATGAAACAGCTTGCTTTTAACACTAGCAGATGTCGTTAAAAGTGTTAGTGATAGCAAAATGGTTAATTTTGTAGTTAAAATTTCTTAAGAGTTAAATGTTATAATATATATTAAGCCCCGTATTCATAAACGATTATTAAATTAAACAAATGTTTATAAGGATAATTTCCATAGTAAGTTTGCTCTTCAAACTTTTATTAAATTTAAATTTTTTATGAATACAGGCATAGTTCTGTTATCTGTAGGACGGTAACAACTAAACTTTCCAAATTTGGTACAAATAGCTTGGAAATCAATACGTAACATCAGTCAAATGGAATTCCGTATATTTAAAGAAAAGCGTAAAATGTTAAAAATGGGAAGAATTGAGGAAGTGGGCTTGGCGCAAATTAGAATTCTTTAAATCTAGAAAACAGCAGCAGCTACAATTTAAAAATTTGGTACAAAAAACTACGCTATAAATGCACAATATCTGTAAAAAAAAAGGGGCCTTATTGTTGACAAAGGCGGGACACCTTCAATACAAATACCATATAGATTTCTGTAAAGCTGGTGACTGCTAGTATTGAAAAGTAAGAGTATTCAAGCTTTGTACAAATTGCTCCGTTTATAATGCAGAAGATCTGTACCAAAAAATAATAATACTTATCTTATATTAATGAAAGTAACGAAGCACATCCAATATTATACCTAATTAAATAAATATGGAGCCCCAATCAGGCAAACATAGTAAGTAGCAAAGATTTTGATAAAATAATTATGTACATATATACAGCGCTTTTTGTTTTTCATATATAGCGCTGCCATTTAAAGTCCGATCTCATCATATCGTATATCATTGTTATTTGCTGAACTATTTTATTTTGAATTTAAATTATAAAAATAAATAAAACACTATTGTTATATTTTGTTATTTAAAATATTTTTTAACCTTTCATTGTGTTGGTATTATTATAATTTATTTCGTTCGTTGACGTTTCGCTTGCATTTTTACTGAAAATATTCCAATGTTGCCTGATTTTTCAATCAAATACATAAACACTTTTTCCCCACAAATCAAGAAACGATGAAGTTGTTTGGTTTACACATTATGTGAGAAATGTTACGAAGCGAGAAATACAGAAACGAGCTACAGGGATGCAATAAAACATTTAAAATATAAAAAATGGACTAAGGCTCTATTTCGGGAGGATTTTTGTCTGAGCGCAAACATTGTGATGTAGTGTATTATGAAAACCCGTTAAAAATATTCTCTTATATTGTTACTTGCACACGTCTCACAATCGTTTAAAAGCTGCTACAGGCAGAATATTTAATAGTAGCAAGAATGGTCATAAGCCTTGGCAAAACGCACACATCCACACAAACACGGATGTAAAGCTGTGATTAAGAAAAAAGTGGTATATCCCAGTAAATAAGCAGCACAAAATGCGGTAAAAAAATAGCTAACAAAGAAAGCTGTAGCTATTTACTCCAATTAGAAGGTATTTTTTAATCCCAGAGAAACTAAATTGGAAAAAATTACACAAGAAATTTATAACTGATCTTGGGCATATGACCTCTGATGCTGTTCCTGACCAAGCGCAGTCTTTACGTAAAATATTTAAATTTTAGAAGAAATAAGTTACCATGATGTTTGGATCTAACTGCCTATGCATCAATTAGTTTTCGTTATCAAACCCGTTTGGAAAGATGATATGCCAGAGCATACCTACTATAAATATCAAAAAGTGATTATTAATACGATTTCCGTATGACGTGCTAAATTCCCAGTTTTTCATATACACTGAAATTTATTGTTGAGGGAAAGCTAGCTTCTATGCGCATTTCACTGGTTGCTTAGGCCAGCTCATCAGGAAACCTTTTCCAAAGATTTTAGAAAAGCCAAAAATAATATACAAATAAAACCCTAAAGCGAATAAGAATTATAAACACTTAAAGTCTTACTTGGAACAATATCAAAGCCAAAACAAAACACCAACAATAAACAGTGAGTTTATCTTTTCTTACAATTCCGACTCGAATTGTAGTTGTAAGTGGGTAAAAAGAAAAAACAAAATTAAAAAACAAACTGTTTCATTCTACTGTCTTCGTAAGAAAACGACAAAAAAAACCAATTTGCCAATTCAGTTTTTTGCACGGGCACATGCAAGTGACATTTGTAAGTTCTATTGTGCTTAAGTATCACCCATTACTTTTAGAAGCTCCACAATAGGGCTGAAAAAAATAATAGTTACCAGTTTTTATAATTAGCATGTTCTAGCAGTAAAATATTTGGACACAAAGACAGTAGTTGAAAAACAAGTTTAATTTCAATGTGAAGAATATTTTTATCATATGAAAATTGAAAGGGTAATCCAACAACATTTTGTGGAGTATGTAGAATCGCGAAAAAGTTAAACAAAAAGTCCCCAAAAATTCGAACTATTGTCTTTTATAAGCTTGCATAAATTTGAAAAATATACATACTTACACTTAATATACTAAACTTATTCCAATGGCTTAGTTTCCATCAAAACAAAAAATAAAATCACATTTTACCTAATAGATGAACTTCACGCCAAAACAACTTATATGTTTTTCTTTTCTTTCTGGGTCAAAATTTTTAAATCAAAATAACGTCTCGTTTAGGATTTGTAACCGGAAAACAATTTTGTTTTAATATTAAGAACAATTGTGATTTTTAGTTGAAATGTTTAATTTAAATTTTGATATTTTCAGTTGTTTAAATTTTGCTTACATGTGCATGTATACGTTTATGGTATGCCACACATACACGTTTTTTCCTTTTGCTTTGTATATGTGGTGGTAAGTTTTTGACAACTTAAAAGAATCGTTTTTTGTTTTTGTACAAGTAAGCAGACCTGATAGATGGGCCTTGGTTAGGCTCAAGTTTATTAAATTTAATTTTCACAAAATTATTTTTACTGAAGGAAGGAATTTTTACAACTTTGAATTTTTTAAAAATTTATTGATAATTTTCTTGGCTGAGCTGGGGCTCGAACCTGGCTTTCTGATGAAAGAATGTGGTGATTCTTGAAACATATGAATTCAACCCAGGTTCGAGCCCCAGCTCAGCCAAGAAAATTATCAATAAATTTTAATAAAATTCAAAGTTGTAAAAATTCCTTCCTTCAGTAAAAATAATTTAATGAAAATTAAATTTAATGAACGCGAGCCTAACTGAAAATATCAAAATGTTTCAATATTTTTAAAATTTGCGAGAATTTTTAATATTGAAACTTCGGAAATATGTATCTTGGCGAATTTTTTCGCCTTAAAAAGATTTTCAGACATTACACGAATCTTGTTCCAAGTTTTTTAAAATGTCGAAAAAATAAAAAATAATAAACATTTTCTGAACGAGTTTTAGCACAAGTTGTTGTGCCGAAATTTGTATTCGTTTCTTAAGGCAACATTCAAATTTAAAATCCATTGAAAATCCTCAAAGTTAAATTGTCGTATCAAAAACAAGGAAAGAAAAACGAGCACTTTTTTAAAATTCTTAAAGCTGTAAAAGCACATAGAGAAAAAATATTTTATAATATGGTCACCTCAACAAAACTATTTTTAAAGAAAAATTTAAACATATATTGTTTTATTTACGCATATTATTGTCAGCGAACACCATATTATATTTTGACTATTAAAGTCAAACAACTACAAAACCACTACAAAAACCAAACAAGAACTAAATCAATTACTGCAAACAAAACGTTTCTCTATTTGTTTTGTACTCAGATGTACGATTGTAACGGTAAATTAAAAAATGCACATGAGTGGAAAGCCAATTGTTTCGTTTTCTCTCTTTGACACTTGAAAAGTTTTTGTTTTGGTTTTGCACATGTAAAATACAATTAAAAAATTTTGAATAGTTTTGTGCATTTTGCAAACGTTTGCGAAATGTTTTGTTTGTTTTCATACTCTGGAGGTGACCATATTTAAACATGTTTTTTCTCTGAGTGCAGCTTTTGGTCATGAAGTTGTCAAATAATTTGATTTGAATGTGTGAATAAAACGACCATTGAGTGCGGTTGATTTCAACACCAAACACGGCCAGTGCATCGTACAACGCATTGCAAGGAAAATTGGGTTTTTGGCCGGACTGTTTGAATGTGGAATAACTTTCCTGCGGAAGTCTTCCCTCTCACTTACAATTGTCATTTCTTTTATTATAATAATATTGGTATGGTTCAATTATGTATGGAACAAATTATCGGCCAAATGACCATCGCGGCCTCGGCGGCACAACTCCAGCCGATGGTCCAAATTTTCAATGACGCTGAAGCATATTTAAGGTTCTATGCCATAAGTCTGCCGAATTATCTTATCCTCAAACTCCTGAATTGTTGCTGGCTTATCAACGTACGCGTTTTCTTTCAAATAACCCCAAAGAAAGAAGTCCAACTGTGTCGAATCAAAGATCTTGGCGGCCAATTAACATAGCCGCCACGTGAGATAAGCCGGCCATTGAATTTGTCGTGCAAAAGAGCTTCGTTAACTGTGTGGCAAGTGGCACCGTCCTGTTGAAATCAAATATCGTCCACATCCATTTCTTCCAATTAGGGCCGTAAAAAGTTCGTTATCATCTCACGAAAGCGAACACCATTCACAGTTACTGCCTGACCGGCCTCATTTTGGAAAAATACGGCTCGATGATTCCGCCAGCCCATTGACTGCCCCAAAGAGTCACACTTTGTGGTGGCATTGGTTTTTCGACAATCACTCTTGGATTATCATTCGGCTAAATGCTGCAATTCTGCTTAGTGACGAATCCACTGAGGTGAAAATTGCCTAATCACTGGATCACGAAGTGCACGATATTCATTTTGATTTGAACACCAATTTTCATAATATGCCTGAATAACTATAACGCGTTGTTTGAATGTGAATCTTTCCATGGGTCAAATTTAGTTAAACTGAAATTGAGAAATGTCAAATGAAATTAAGAATAAACATGACGTTTAGGTGTGGTTCACATGCAAAATCGGCCGCTAAAAACTTGGACGTCATCAAAACCATTTTTTTTAAATCTTAACAAATTTTTTTAAATTTATTATATATTATATTATTAAAATCACATGACAACTTCATAATTTATTTTAAATGTTAATTAAGCCAACATTTTTTATTTCCAAAATATTATGATTTTGTCCCATTATGCAACATACAGCTTTAAGCCAAATGCAGCCACAATCATAACATGAATGTGTAGTAGTGATGTGTTCATACACACACTTTCTTAAACACATAAGCAATTTAAAAAGTTTACGATATTAAATAATGATGGCTTAAAGCATATTTTTGTGAACAATTTACACACTCTTATATTATAAAATAAAATATAAAATGTGCCGTTCCGACCCACCTAAATGATTTGCCGAGCAGTAAAGTAAATGTGTTAAAATAAAAACTTATTTTCAAATTACAAAATAGAAAAAAATGTATTTTATGTTTTAACTAGTTATTTTGAAATTTTTTTATATAAGACTAGCTTAACCCGGTGCGCTTTGCTAACCCATCGAAATACAATTAGTAAAATTTTTTAAAACAGATTTCAATGCTTTTACAGTACCCGTTCTACTGATATGTATACGGAAATCTCATTGCCATGACAATTTTTCCTATTGAACCAACTTTTGGAAGATGTTGTGTATACTTATCTTAGCTATTTGTAAAAAATTGGAACACCTTCACTGGAACAGTACTCCAACTATGAAGAAAATATGTATACGGAAATCTCATTGCCATGACAATTTTTCCCATTGAACCAACTTTTGGAAGATGTTGCGTATTATTATCTAAGCTATTTGTAAAAAATTGGAACACCTTCACTGGAACAGTACTCCAACTATGAAGAAATCTTTATTGTCATTGTATGAGAGGTACCACCCCCACTTAAAAATTGTAAAATATTAATTGCCTATGTTAAGAGCCCGGTTATCAGAATATTTATTTATTTATTTTTTTAGCTTGAAGACATATGCCTTCAGATATTCGGAATTAAATAATTTCGTTCTATGGAAGGTAATGCTTTACCTTCCTCTACCCAGCCGTTTATTAATTAAAAATTTATAATTCACTATAAAAAAGGCTTAAATTCCGTTTGAAGACTCTAGCTTAGATAGTTCTTCAGTTACGCGATATTTAATATATACATCCTATGGGGGTATTGTTCTAGCTGCGCCTTTCCCCTTAATTTTTATTTTCAAATGTGTAGTTTACTATAAGAGTGACACCTACCAAGTTTGAAAATTCTCACTTTAACAGTTCTTAGGATATGTGATATTTAACATTAGCATCCTATGGGGGGTACCACATCCCCTGCAGCTATCTTATTTCAAGTTTGAGGCTCAGAAGATGCTGCTGAAAAAAATTTAAGAAAATGGGTGCAGCGGCTCTTAACATATGCAATACTTAATATTGGCATCTTATGGTGGGTTCCACTTCCCCTGCACCTATCGAAAAAATAAGTGCTCCTCCTCTGTCTACCCCGCCCATTTTTATATTGAAATTTATAGTTTACCATAATAGTAGATTTAACCGCTTTTGAAGACTCTCCCTTTAATTGTTCTTCAGTTAAGCCATATTTAATTTATGCATTCTATGGGAGGTGTTCCCCCCCTTGCGCCTACCTGCTTTATTTCTGTTTCCAAAAGTAAAGTATACCTAAGAGTGACTTCTACAAAGTTTGAACATTCTCACTATTACAGTTCTTAAAATAAACGATATTAAACATTGGCGTCCTATGGGGGGTACCACTTCCCCTGCTGCTATTATATTTAAATACTTAGACTCAGAAGATCCTACCTCCAAAAGTTCAACAAAATGAGTGCAGCGGCTCTTAAGATATGCGATACTTAATATTGGCATCTAATAAGTAGCCTAATTTATTTTTAGGGCTCACGCGATGTTACTGTAAAAATTTAAGAAAATCGGTTCAGCAGTTTAGGAGTCTATAAGCCAAAAAACAAACAAACGAACAAACATACAAAGATTTTTCATTTTTATATACATATAGATAATCATTTATATGAAAAGAATAAATAAAAAAAATTTTAAAGTTCTTAATCCATCAGAATTTATAATTTTGTTGCAAAGTCCGTTGTTAATAGTTTACTAAAGCTATTAATTTAGTTATGAGGAAAGGAATTTATACACACCACCCAAAATGTGAGGGTATACTAATTTTATCAATTCGATTGTTACATATCAATCCATTAGTCGGATAACATATAAAGAATATATCGAGCCCTTACCGCAAAAAAAGCTTGAGCGACAAAAACGCAATTTTACAGGAAATGTTTTTTTATATTTTGTTTCATAAAAATTTTTATGAATGTTGTCGCTTAAGCTAAAATTGTTTTTTGTTATAAAACCGTAACGGTACCTTATGTGAGTTTGACATTTTATAAGATTATGAAAGTGTTGTTCATTTATTAAAAAAAAAAAACGAAAATTTTAAATTATGTCGCTTAAGCTATTTTTCGGTAAGGGCTTAATATTGGAAATTCTAAGACGTTGAAATCATATCTGTTCGTCTGTTCAATTTATGAAATAGCCCACAATATATGCCTTAAGTATATTACATTTTTTTTTTGCGTCGTCCTTGAATAATGTCTTTTTTCATAATATAAACCAGATGCAAAAATTTCAAACGATTAAATAAGATCTGAAAATGGCTAAATCGGTCTTGTTTTTGACCAAGCAACTATATAATGAGATTTTTTGGCCCGATATATAATAATATTGTTTTAATATTTTGATACCTACATCGCAATAGTGGAGAGTTAGCGCTTGTGGTGTTGTGTTAAGCCTAGTACTCTGTTCCAATTTGTGAAAAATGTTGAGCAACATTAATTATTTCACACGAAAATTTTGACATGTATCAATGTTACCTATTATGCGAGTTTGTACAATTTGACGTTTTTATTCCTGCAGAGTATGCGACATTGTTTTGCGTATGTAAACAACCCCCACATGTATTAAACTAAAAATATTTTTTTTTTTAATAAAAAATTTAACAAAGAAGAAAGTAAATCCATATTTAAAAACTGTTATCGGTTGTGTTATGTTAATTTTTTATTTCTTTTTTAAAATCAGTTCATACTGTTTTGCTTTTGCTTAAAATTCCACGTGAAATAAATGCAGCTTACATTATTTCGCAGTTGTAAAAAAATGTTGCCAGAAACATTTCGGAACTTTTTCACAAAATTAACAGAGTACAACTCTATCAACATTATTTCATAGATATTCCGCACAAGTTTTTTTCATATGCGTTTTGACAGCATTTCACGTGATATGTTGAACAGAGTACTAGGCTTAACACATAAAAATATTTGCTCTAGAATCAAATTATAGTGTACCGATCGACAAATCGGTCCACTGTTTGACCTATGCTCCATAAAACTACACTAAAATGTTTAAATTCGGCAAATCAATACAATATAAGTTTCCTAGCGGTCCTTACGAATTTCGAATGTGATAAATGTAAAATTTTCTTCTCGATTTTTATAAAATCTTATTATTAAGTTCTCTACTAAGCCGAACTTCCAAGATCATTGTTGCATGACAATAAACTATACCTGGGAACATTCTATCAGATTAAAAATATTAATCCAATTTGTACATCTTTTATAACTTTTCTTATAATTTACCTGGACCGGATAAACATACTATACTAACCCCCATATTCATTAAAAATATTTTTTATTTATAAAAGGTTTTAAACAATTATTCATAGGAAATTCGTTAATTTAACCTGTTATAAATCAAAAAATTTTTTAAGCCCTTATGACACTACATTTTTTATTTGTTAAATTGATATGGAATTGATAGAAATAAACAGTAAATTTTTGAAAGAGCAAACTATATAAAATATAAACAAAATTTTTTTTTTTTCTTTTGTTTATTTTAATAAATGTTGTTAATAAATTAAAAGCTTCAAGGCTGTAAAAATAAATGACTGAATAAACTGATACTGAGTCTAATGTAAATAGTCTTTTAAATAAACAGGGATCAAATTACGACATTCGATATCGATCGAAATTACAATAAAAGTTGTGTTGTAAATTCGCTCGATATCGAATGCCATAATTCGTCCCCAGGCCTTTAAATAAATTTAAGCCTTATGTGAATGGCAATGACCCGGGAACCTTTGGTATTTTCAACTTAATTTTTTTTAAATAAACCGATGGTCCACATATTTTAAATTTCTTGAGAACTCTTAACTATTAATAATTATTAAATTATAATTATTTTGTAGCTTAAAAATTATTTTGAAAAGGCGTGATGAAGCGGTTTACATCTTACACCCTTAACGGTATGGCCAGGTACCCGGGAACCTTCATACATTTAATGTTACCTTCACTTGGTCAAAATCTCAGATAGACTAAACCAATACACATAAAGGAAAAATACTACTGGATCTTTGCAATAATGAAAATCACCGGAGTAATATTTACAAGTTTTTTGTTGCACATTTGCTAACTATGATATGCATGAAGCAAAATTTACGTTAAATTTCAAACTTGCATAGCCCAGGGCATACACAAACATTTAAAATTCACTGAAAATGAACATCTGTTTTTAGATCTCAGAGTTATTTTCTATGATTATTCTCATATATTTCGACAAAAAAATTTAGTTTCCAATACTTCTTCCATATAGGTTCCCGGGCACCTAGCAATGCTGTTAAAAGTGTTTTTTTTTGCCATTCACCATCAACAGTCGTCTTTATAGTACTGTCTTATATTACGAAAATTTATTTAACCCTGGAAGGTTACTCTTCATTTTAGCACATTAAGGTTACTCCTCGTTGAATCGATGAATTTTTGACAAAAAAAACCTCGCGGAACGATTATAAAGTAAAAAATCTATAAAAAAGTACAAATTAAAGTAAAAAAAAAAAGTAATTTGTCTCTCTTGAAATTCGTTACGAATTTTAACTGTATTTTGTGTTTCCAAATTAATTAAATTTTTAAAGCTTTCGGTATCAATTACCGTTGTTAAAAAAGTGCCTATTAGAAATGAAGATAAAAAAGTTATATGATAAAGAGTAAATGAGCTTCGTAGATTCGACGAATAGTAAACATCCAGGGTTAAGTCTTACCGCAGTTTTATATACAATTTCTAATGTGTTTCACACTTTGACCACAGACTGTAAAAACTTCGTATAAATACTAAAGAAATAAAAAAAAAACGAAAAACTTATGGACAAAAGAAATGAACATTAAAAAGAAATATTTCATATGAAATAATCATAAAAGAAAGAAAATAAAAAAGTCCATTTTAAACACAAGCTCTCAAACATACCGAAAATACAGACCATAATTTCCTTTCAATCCAAATAGAAAAGGCAATCTCACACATACTTCCGCACACTTAAATACAATCATAAAAGACATTTAACAGATGAAATACATACTTATTTGAAAAAGACCAAAGTGACATTTTATTTTTATGTTTTTCATTTTAAAGGTACATAAAGTACATACATATATATGAACTTAAAAAAAAACTAAAAGAAAAGAACAAAAAATTAAGAAAAACTAAAACACACACTCGCACTTGCACTAAACTTATACACCCAACATAAATGCGTTTAGCCTTAAAGTATGCTATAATCTTAGGTCTTTAAGTCATGTGATACTTGTGGCAACAGTTTGTCTTAAAAGTTTTCTTATCAATATTTTTTTTTTTTTGGTAATATTTAGTATAAATAATCGTATTCGAGTGTATTGGTCAAGATGTTTAGTTAATGGAAAGAAATATAGAAATAACTTAAGGACATCTTAAGAATTGTAAAGAGAAATCTAGAAAAAACAAATCTTAAAAAACGCTTTTCATTAATTTTTAATGCTTGGTTTTGTTGGTTTGGTCTTTAAAAGTATAACAATGCTGCTATTTATATTTCTATAAAGTTTTCTTTTACACTTACGAAATTTGTGTGGAATTATATAAAATTTTTGGTTTTGGTAATTTGACATTGGTAAGCCTGATTAGAAACTGATTATTTGCTCATATTGGGTTGAACCAATTTAGAAACAAAAAATTGTTTGTAATGGCTATAAGTTTTTCCCTGTAAAGTTAAGTGAACAATTTTTTATTTTGCTTTTTAAAAAAAAATCGTTAAAATATTAAAGCAGCTTCTACATACTTAGTTTATTAATTTCTTTACACATTAAACTTTCATACCTGATTGCATCATTACTTTCATCGCAAAACGAAAAACAGAAATGAAACCCCATGTTCTCTGTTATAATTCTTTTTAAGCTAATAAGACCTAATGAAGTTGATGTTCATATCTCAACTGGGACAGTACATAAATTGTTCACGAATTTCAATAATTCGGACGTCAAGTAGTGATTAAGATTCAAGATTATAAAGTACAGACATTGCTTACGGTATCCTGAGTCCAAATCTCAGCTCGGCGATTTGTTTTTTCTTCACGCAAATGTTTCTAGCAAACATTTCTGTAGCACTTAGTCGATCAGAAAAGGGCTAAGCACCTTTGCGAACGGGAACTGTGATTAGGAGAATTTTTCGTCCAACATTGGCAGGACGCATACTTAAGAATTAAATTAAAATATGCTTTATTATTTAGGGCACATTCATCATTCAGGGGTGTTCTTGAAATTGAAAGCCCAAAACGCTAGAAATTTAAACGTCGTTTTTTTAAACAAAAATTATAAAAATTAGATTAGAACTGTATAAAATGTGAACTCTTTAGTTGGTCAGTCCTATATTAAGTTACGGGCCCTATGGTTGACACAATACTTTACCCCATTGAGGATAAGACTTTTACTTGCCAAGGCATATCTGATTCCTAGTTTATTTTTTGGATGTGAACTGTTTGCAAACTGTGATTCAATTAGCAAAGGAAAAATAAATACTTTATTCAACAATATTTTGAGATATGTGTACGGTCAAAGACGTTTCGATTGTGTTTCATCCGTTTCAAACAGTCTGCATAAAAAAATTATTTGAAAATCCGAACACTTATTTTTTTACACAGGGTAATAAACACTAAAACCCCCAAATATTTTTCAATCTCAAAGGAACCATAATATTATAATTCCACGGCATCAAACCTTAGTCTTTAAATGGCAGTTTTTTATTCATGCCGCTCGTCTTTGGAAAATTCTTCCACTAAATTAACAACTAAATCGTAATGCAGTTTCAAAATGTTTTTATATAAATTTTTTTCATAATTGTTTTTTGATTGAAATGTTTTATATGACTTATATTCTTTTTTAATAATTGTATTTTTTGTTTGTTTTAATACTATGAACCATTTTGTAATAATTCTATGTAAATAAATATTCTTGTAACATTTTACGTTCCTGTACTGTAATTATAAGACACTGTCTTGTTGTACAGGAAATGAAATGAAAAATTAATAAATTAAATAAAATATATAAAAATACAACATCCAAATTCTTGCGTTTTGCGTTTTCGATTTCTAGAACACTCCTGAATTTTTTTTAATCTTAATGTTGATATTTTAATTAGGCTGAAGTTCATCAGATTTAATTTTTATTAAATTATTTTTATGAAGAAAGGAAAAAGGAAACGAATTTTGATAATTTTTCATTCTTGACTGAGCTGGGAATCGAACCTTACATGTTTCGATGGCAAACACTCAATCTTTTCAGAGGGGTTTGTAATTAAGCACTCTGTTTCTATATACGAAAAAGGTTATCTGAAGTAAAATAAAAACTCGTTTAAAGTTGGACATTCTTTGCAAAGATAATGCGTTATTGCAGTAAAATTAATTACCGATAAGCAAAACTTCTCAGTACAGTACACCCCTGAGGGAAATTTATGTCAATTGTTCCAACAGACCTGAAACTGGAAACTGTGAACATATAACAAGTTTAAAAAGAAGGAACTCATGACCAGTGAAACGAGAACCAATCATTTAACTGGTATATCAAGAAAAAAAAGGTAGAAAAATGAATGAATTAACGAGATTTTGTTTGTCGTGCTTAATTCGTGCATGGCTTAAAAAAAATTAACTGGCAACATGCTTAAAAGCAAGTTGTTTTTTTTTTCTATTTTATTTTCTTAGCCTTCTTACAACTGCAATTCGGGAAACTGTATGATAGGCAGGATGGCGGTGAGGATAGGATCCGAGTTATCGGATATGTGCAGGTTATGTGAGGACCCTGAGGAGTTGGAGACAGTTGAGCACTTTTTGTGCCACTGTCCCAGGTTGCAGGGCAGTAGGCTGAGGTGGCTAGGCAGAATATTCCTGAGCGAATAAGGGGATGTCTCGGGTTGCGGACACGAGAATCTGATAGGATTCGTTATGGGGATGGCCTGGCTGAGCAAGAGGAGACTGGGTGCTGGCCGCACGTAGGGCGAATTTGGTTGGTCTTTCGGGGCTGGTCCGAAACCTTCTTTTCTATTTATCTTTCATTTCTAACTTGTGCTTTCGCTGTTTATTTCACCTACTTTCCATCTCTTCATATCTATCTCTAATTAAGGCGTCACAATGGACCATACTGGCTTCTGGGTGAAGGTGTGAAGGAGACTTCACACCAGCCTTTCGAACTACCTACCCACCTAAAACTGCAATTCATTTTGGATAAATTCTAACTTATTGTAGTCGAGAATTTAAGAAAAGATAAACTCACTGTTTATTGTTGTTGTTTTTGTTTAAGCTTTGATTTTGTTACAAGTAAAACTGTTGCTCATAATTCTTATTCGCTTAACAGTTTTATTTGTTTAATAGGTATATTTAGTTTTTCTAAAATCTTTGGATGAAGTTTGACGATGATCTGGCCTAAGGAACCAGTGAAATGCGCATAGGAATAGCTTATCCCTTCAACAATAAATTTCAGTGTGTTTATGAAGAATTAAAATTGGGAATTAACCCTCTACTGCATATGCAGCCATATATGGCTTTCAATTTCAAATGCACATTGTGAACAAAAATTAACAGTTTTGAAAAATAATAGTTCTTGAATAACACAAGTAGACTTTTATGATTATGAGACGAATGTTTTTTTCTCTGTTCTTTACATAGGTGCATAGAAAACCTCAGTCTTGTTTATAAGTACACGTGGCCACTTCGTACAGTGAAAATTTACAAAATAAAACATATATTTTTTTAATTAAAAGTAAGTTGGTATGCCTATATATTTTTTTTTGTAGAATATATAGCTTTGTGAAGAGTGTTTATGTGAATATTTTTCAATTGTGCATGTAGAACTCGTAATAGCACGCATTTTTTAGAACAGCCAAATATGGCTTCTCATGCATTCACAGAAAAATTCGTCCAACTTTGTCGTGCCATATTTGGCTTTTCATGCATTTACTGATTAACATTACGGTATAAGTGTTTTCATTTCTTTCATAATAACAACACTTTCCTTGAATAAAGGTTTTTAGAAATAGATTGCTCAAAAGTTGTAGATATTTAAAGCAAATATATGGGAGGTAGGGATCTTCTAGATTCCATGCTTGGTCTATATAGAATAGAAAAAAGTCCCCGAGTTCCTGTAACGTGCCAACGAAATGTCAGACTGGATTCTACAGATCATCTTCCAGAATGGAAAAAATTACGTCAGCTATGTCAAAATGATTGCAAATTTCGATCATATATAACTTGTACTAAATGCGGGGTCCATCTTTGTTTGAACAAAGACAAAAAATGCTTTGCTTTATTCCACGCATAAGTAGATCAATCTGATTTCGATTTTGAAATACTCATTTCCTTTACTATGCTTTTAATCTTATTAATATATAACCATTGAAGTGTTATCATCGTATTTTTTACTTATGTTCCTTACACTATTTTTTAATAACTTTTAATTGCTTAAATAAAATATAAATATAAAAATTAATAAAAAAAAATTATATTATCTTTGTTGCATGAAACGCTATGTATGTCTATAAATTTTTAGGGCGATACAGACAGGAGTGCATATGAAGCCATCTATGGCAATTTTTTTTTTAGAAAACTGACACGCTTCTCTGAAAAAATTTTGTTTGCATATCTTAATTATGCCATTTAAAATAATAATTAAAAAAAAAACACGTTCATTGAGAATAGATGTGTGTCAAATGATGGTTGTTTGTTTCAATAGACCCCCTCCAATGGCAGCCCAAAGTAAAAATGATAGTCTAATTCATATAAATCAAAAACCTTTGCCGTTTTAATCAATGTGTTAATTGATTTAAATAAATATTTAGCTAATTCCCAATTCCAATTCTGCAAGATAAAATTATTTTAAACGAAAAATTCAATTTTTTCTTATTTCATTAATATTTTAATTGAAAATTTATTTCAAAACAACTGAAATGTTAATTAAATCAAAATTATATTTTTAAATTTCTTTTCAACATTAAAATAATTGATTCAATTATCACATAAGTTAAATTGAAATATTTTTTTACGATGTAATATAAGGTATGTTTGTTATTAAAATATTGATTGCTGTTGCAAAACGTTTGCTAGATCAAACATCATTAGTAGTTTCAGTAAATCAATAGAAATTGATAATGAAATAAAGCTAAATTTCGATAAATTTACTGGTCAGGCTTTTTTCGATTTATTCCTCAAATATTTGTTAGCACCATACTATATTTTTTACAATCGTTTTTTTAAGTTTTAAAAATTTGTTTGCAAAAACGTTAAAGACAATTACACCGTATGCAGGAAGTAGCGTAAAAAAGAATATTAAAAAAAAATTATTTTTGCCTCTTAAAATTAAACATTTAAAAAGAAAGAAAGAGAAGAAAAAGAGAAAAATTAAAATATGAATAAATTTGGAATTTTCTATGTTATGCCCAAGAGGTACCAAAAAAGTTTTTTTTTCGTTTGAAATACGATTAAAAATATATCATCATCAGATCAAACTGTCAAATTTTGTGAAGATCGATCTCGGAAAAAATTTAGTGCGCCTAAAACCGTAACAAATAATACTACTGTAATAAAATTTGTTATGTCACAGTTCCTACGGGCTAGAAATCACACGATCAAATTTCGTAAAGGTCATACGTGACACAAGCAACCACGTTCAAAAATATGAATTGTTACGAAAGTTTAATTGTCTTAGTCTTCTTTAAAGTTATAGTTATAAGTTATCTTGTAATTTATAGTTTTATGTGATATAAGTAACTTAAAATTGTCATGTATAATTTTCAACACAAATGTATTACCGCCTAAAAGTGTATTTAGATTATAACAGTTCCTACATGAATTTCCCAGTCATTTCTAGAAATGGTTTCAGAACATATTAAATTGTTATTAAACTCCCTGGTTTCAGGAAAAATCTAGAAATAGTTATGAAATATAATTGAATAATTAGTTTAGTTTGTTTGGAGATATTAAACGGTTCTGTTCGTAACTAACAATTGTGAAGAAAATAACTAATTCTAATAAAGTTTTTTAAGTTGAATAAGTGCGTGTATTTGTTTGGCTTTGCAATTAAAAGAATTCAAACACGTTTATTTAAGGAAAAACGTAACAATATGCAATTTTCAGATCTGAAAACTCCGCTCTCTAGACTGTTGTTGAAGTCATTGTTTAAAATTTAGCTGGAACACACTTCTACGTCTTAAGATTATTATTTTACCATTTCAAAAGAGGAGGAATTCTCTCTTAACTTTTTGATTTTGTTCATTCGTTTAAGGCTAAATTTGTTTTAACGCTTGTTTTGTTATTTCGAATTAAAAAGTAAAAATATTAAAAGCGCAATTAATAGCGATTATGACAAGCCCTTATGGTTAAACATTTAGTTTGCAAAAACAAAACTAGGAATATCATACTTGACGACAGCTCAATTTTAAAACATGATAAGTCGACTTTGCATGTTTTGAATTTCTTACGTTTTTAAATTGAGTATAGTTCAACTTAAATTCTGTTATATTGTATCGCTCGTAGAATTTAAGAGCTTCTCCTGCAATGCTCAGTTTTTCGACTTTGCATATTTTAGAATTGAGCTGTCGATTAGAAACAACTTTAAGTAAATTTTCAGAAGCATGCAAACTTACACTAGAATGATTACATATGTGTGTCAAATATGTACATATAGACAAGAAAAAATAATAAGCGATTTATTGATTAAGTCGTATGTTGCTTTGAATGACACTTTGTCAATTTGGTTTTTAGTAATTTGTGTTAGTGTGTATGCTTTTTGCTATATCTTTTTCCAATTAATCTTCAATATTTGCGGATTGATTGAAACGTGATTAAAATGTAGCATGTTCGAATTTGGTAAATAATGATTTTCCACAGATTATTCCTATGATAAATTAATGCATTCAAAATCTTCATGTACTCTGTCATCATTATCATCATCATCATCATCATCATCAATGTCGTTGTCGTCATAGTCATCGTCATCGTCAGCATTGTCATTAACATTTGCAAATACTTCAGAAATTAATGATGTTTTGCCACATTGAATTATGTGCTATTTGTCTATGAATTTATTATGTGTTTGTGCATGTGTGCATTTAATTTACATGGCGAGGTTGTTTTTTGTTGGCTGTATTTTATTTTAACTTAAAGCCAAAACTGTCTGCCTTCACTAAGTATTAAAAACAATATATTTGATCAAAAATTAACACATGCATAGATATACACAGATATCGACTATCAATAACTTTTAATGATACAAATAAATTAAATCAATTCACAAAATTTTGTTTTTTATATAAAAGTATGTTAAAGTGTTCGAACGTGCTTTGCAACTAAGTGAATAAGTGGTGTTGGTGATAAGAGAGTGTAAGCCAGTAAAAATATCATTAACAGATAAAACTGTAATCAAGCTAATTAGTGAGTAAATATATTAAATAAAGTATCAACTACAAAGAAAAAATAAGAGAAATAAAATAAAATCACAGCCAAAATTACAGACAATAATAGAAAATAAATTTGATATTATGAAATTATAACGTTCCATTGCAAACAAACTTTTCAAGAAAGCCAAATAAGTACATAATTTAATTAACAAAGTACCTTAAAAAAGGTAATTACCAGAGTGCCAATATTAGCTTTGTGAAAATGTACTTATCTACTTTTGATGTGCGCTCAGGGGAAAAAACAATGTCAAAGATTTTAATGCGAAAACAAGTAACGTAACAAAACTTTAGTACAATGTTACAACAAATGCAATAGTTAGTTTGTAAAGTAGTAAAAACCAGTACCCATGTTCTGTAACTATAGTGAGAACTTCCCGCATCGAAAAAAAGTGAAACAAAATATTCCATCGTTTCTCGAAAAGTGAGAAAAAGTGTCATGTCGAAAACTATCAAAAGAGATTACGTCGTTACGTTATAAATGTCATAACATTGCACTCGAAGCCGATGTGACATTGCAGACGGTGAGAACGCCAGTAACACATATCGTTAACGGCGACTAAAATTTACTAGAGTGAAAAGTTTTTCAACGACGGCGGTGAAAATACAACCGTCGGCTATACCAAATAATGTAAAGTGCGATTTTAATGTTTGTTGTTTGAAAACGAGCTTTGAAAATATTCGTATATTTTATAAAAATGTTAAAAGTAAAAGAATTAAACAATAAAAAATGTGCCAAGAACAAAATATTATTATTATTATTATTATTCTTTGTGTTTTGCATTTTTAATTGTTTTTTAGTGTTGAAATTTTTTCTCGCCCCATTTTTATTCGTGAGTTTGTTTGACAGTTCAATGCGGGAACTTTTCTCACAAAAAATGTTACAGACAAACTTTTCCTGTAAATAGGCGAATAGAACTCGCCAATAAAATTACAGACACAGTTTAGTGAGAAAAACAGCTGTTTGTTTCAATATATGGCATTTTTGTTTCATTTCACACATTTCAATCGAAAAGTGTCTCGACGCGAGAGCTACAGAACACGGGCACAGGGTAGGAAAAAAATCAACTCGCGAGCAACATTCGAGTCAATTCTCTCGTTTTAAAGTTTTTGCTCGCGAGTTTTATTTCTTAACTACATAAACATGTAGATATGTATGTATGTATGTATGTACTCTTGTTTAAAATTATGTCTATATGTATGCAAAATGTTCAGTGTTGCGTTATAAAATGTAGTCATTCTTCAGAAACTTTTATCGAATTGATTGTGATTGGCAACATATTTTTTCATAAACACTGCCTTTAATAGTGAATAAAATCAAAATTTTCCACCGTTTTTTATTTTTGTTTTTGCAGATTTGCAAAACAAAATATGACCACTGATTTCTGAATAACTCCGAAATAGTTGCAAATATAAAAAAATTTTTTTCTATGACAATGGAAATTTTATTCGAAATCGTTCTCAAGTAATGATAATATCGACCCAATTTTTTTGAAATTTAGTTTTTGATGCCATCTTGCTCTACATTCAAAGAGACGATACCTGGAAAAATATTGTAGGCAAATTCCACTTCGTCTTATCTTAGCTTATCTAAGCACATGTATATTTTCATTTTGATATTGCAAGTGAAAGCAGAGAAAAGTAGAAAACTGGCTGTCCTGTAAAATTTCGTATTTGTAACATACGATAATTTCGCGCAAAGGGGTCGATATGTTCTAGCAGAACTGCCTCATTTCGGGCGAAATATTGCTCAAGCTCATAAAAAATCTCAGCCCGATAAAAAAAATTAAAACGGATTTGTTAAATTGTTTGTTTGGCCATGAGAATTGATATTCTAGGTTTTGTTGTTATTTAGCCAATATTTAAAATTTTTTAATCTGTATTTTTTTCAGTTAAGAGCTTGATAATATTGCAGGCAAGTGTAACAAATGAAATAAGAGTTTTTCTTGGCGGCAATAGCCACCAAATAATTGGCTTATTATTTTTATAGAAAACCGCAACAGGTTTGTGATAATCTCAAAAATGTATTATATTAATATTTATTATTAAACTTGAAACTTTTCTCTATTAAACGGTACTAAAATTATTTGTTTACTTTTTTTATTTTGTGTTACGGAGCCCTACTGCCTGTTTTCCGATAACGAGCGCTAAACTTACTCGTTTGACTTTCATTTAAAATAAAAACAAATTTAGTTTTGAGTGTTAGTTAATTTTTAGCTTACAAAAATTACACAGAAGAACAAAACTCGCGAACAATTCTTTTCAGCTCGACTCGCGAGTTGAGTTCTATTTTCGGTCTTAAAGTTTGAATTCTGTTCGCTAGTCTTATTTTTCGACTCGAGCGAATTTTATTTATATAACTCGCGAGCAGATAAGAATCAAAGCGTGTTCAATTCGAGCTCTCTCTGTTCTCTGGTAAAAACTAATTTCGAAACGTTTTTACCTGAAAATTTAAGTATGAAAATAGAAAAAAAAGCTTGATAATATTTTAGATTACTAAAGGAATTTAAAAGGCAGTAATTATGATACTAAAACATGAACCTTCAAATATGTTTAGTTCATTCAAATCAATCCGAAGCGGTATTAATAGAAGGGTGAATAAGGATTTTCTTGAATCAAGTACAGAAAGATTGATTCAAGTACGGATTTTCAATCACAAAAAACTTAAATTATTCATATTAAATCCCGTACTTGAAATAATCCGAAAACGAGATTGATTTAAGTAAAACTAAGATTGAATCAATCTCTAAGAGTGCTTAATTCAATATTATAAAGTTGAGTTTGTCCCGAATAAGAAAGAAAAAAATATTAATATTGATTTTCTTGCTAGTATTACACCTTACAGAATCATACAACACCAACATCATGCCTGATGTGGTTTTTAATTTAGAAATCTTAAGTACTCATTTAAACAAAAATATAAACTAAATGAGAAGCAAGAGTTCAAATTTACTTCTTAACCCTTCGTGGTACACATGAGTGTGTAGAAAATCCAAACATGCGTAAGCCGGAGGGTTAAACACAACAAAAAGTTTAATCTTTTGTTTACTTGATTTAAGAATTTTATACTTATTTCAAGATATTCCGGGATTGATTTTTGTAAAGTAATCCCATTTAGAATTGTTTTGAGTTCGTTTTTGTGTTATTCGTACTTGAATTTTTTAGTACTACTCGTACTTAAGGTAGTCATAAAAAACTTGATTTATCTCTAGTGTTTTTGTTTCTGTGTGTAATTTTAATCCATATTAAAGCGTTTTTGTACAATTTTATATGAAACTTCAAAATATGCATTAAAAAAAATAAAAAATATGCACTAAAAACTTGAGCATTTTCAATAAAAAGCGTGTGCTTATTAAATTGTATATAAAAAAAAAAACAATAATAAAAACTTATATTGTTGTTTTTATTCTATTGTTATTCATAGGTAAACTTTTAACTTAATTTAAAAAACTATATAATTAAAATTTTTGTTTGCATTATTAAATAAATACGTTTTTATATCATCAAATGCAAGCCGTTGCCTGATAAAAAGCTTTTGTACATGGAAAATGTTCTCAGCATACATAAAGGATGCCAATTCATTTGGAAAATATTAATTTTTTAATTCAGATCCCACATTTGATTTCAGTGCCCATTTCATGTAACTCTCGCGTCAAGAAACTTTTTCGTTGAAATGTGCGAAACGAAACAAAAATGCCATATATTGAAACACTAAACTGTGTCTTTTTTAGGCGAGTACTACCTGTCACGTAAGGATATTACTCGCCAATTTTAAGAAAATGGGTGTCTGTAACATTTTTGTGAGAAAAGTTCCTGCTTTAAACTGTCAAATAAACACACGAAAAAAATGGGACGAGAAAAAAATTTGAACAACAAAATACAATTAAAAATGCAAAATACAAAGAATAATAATATTATGTTCTTGGCACTTTTTTATTGTTTAAATATTTTGCTTTTAACATTTTTATAAAATATACGAATGTTTTCAAAGCTCGTTTGCAAACAAGAAACATAAAAGTGGCACCTCTTATTATTTGGTATTGCCGACGGTTGTATTTTCGCCGCCGTCGTTGAAAATATTTCATTTTAGTAAATTTTGGTCGCCGTCATCTATTTATATGTGTTATAAGTGCTACTGGCGTTCTCAACGCCTGCAATGTCACATCAGCTTCGAGTACATTGTTATGATATTTATAACGTAACGACGTAATTTCTTTTGATAGTTTTCGACATGAGGTACAGACACAACTTTTTCTCACTTTACGAGAAACAATGGCTATTCTTCCCTCCACATTGTTAATTTTACTTTCTGTCATATCAATTAATATGAGATTACTATTAAGTGAACTAAATCCTTGCTAATTACTTATTGTTTCACCAATATATCCGAAGTGGGAAAATACAAAGATTATTGACTTTTGATGTTATTTACATTTAATATTTCTTTTACATTTTTTAATTACTTAAGGATCGGTAGCAACAAGTTCTTCAATAACATTCTTAAATTGGTCAAAGTTTTTCGAATAGTTTTCAAAAGGATCCCCTTTTTTTTAATACTGACTGCCGTGATAAGCGTACCAAGGTTTACATATCATTAAAAATTTTAAATTCGTAAAGGAGCCTTTAAAAATATTTTTTCCCGTATGAAATCAATAAATCAATATTATCTAATTGGCTTCTAATTTTCTCTGCAACTTGGTGTAACCCATGTGCGAAGCAAGTTACTTGTAACAATTTTGGATAAATTGGTTAAAATCATATAAAAATGTAAGGATCTTTTCTCCAAATCTTGTATTTTAAGCATTGATTTTAAAATTTTTTGGAAGATTTTTTTTTTGTATACACTCTTGAAATTTTGTTAAGAACTTTTTTTAATTTATGGAAATTTAAAAAATATATCATTCAATATCTTTCAGCCCAGAAATTGAAAAAGGTGTTTCCCTCGTTTCAGTAAATTTAAATTGGTGTTCCGTTCCTCTGCTGATTCAAATTTAAAGGACTCGTAAAATTTTATTAAACACTTAATCGTCCCATTTTTTAAAACATTTTTACAACATGTAATTCGTTTAAATGTTTGAATATTTTCAATCTTTTTTTAAATTGAGTCAAGTTCTTTTATATTCAGAATACTCCAGTCCTTTCCCAACATTAAAACTTGACCATGATTTGAATAAATCTGAGAATACTCTTCTGCTGTCGCTATAACAGCATGTTTTTTTTTGGTCTTTTTAAATACGACCAAATACCCTATCAGCTGGTAAAAAGCTAAGTGCTCTCACTGGAAATGTTATGGTGATATTTTGTAAATGGGAGGGTGACTTCGTTTGGATCCAAAACTATTCTTGTTCGTGGCGGTCACAAAAAAATCTTATAAAATTACTATCTTTTAAGAAGCCAGCATTTAAATAGTGAAGCAAGGCAGAACCAATTTCCGTAGATCATCGACCAGTCTGGTTTTCAGTCCAGCATTAAATTAATGGATTTTTGCTATCAACGCCTACAATACAAAAATTGTAAAAACCTTGCTGAAGAGAGAAATAAGCTTCTTGAATTGGGCATTTTGGCAACACTTGAACTTTTTGCCTATCAAAAACTAGTGTCAGTGTGTTTTCTGGCCTCTCTTTTATTATATCGTAAAACGCAATAGCTCTTAGCTTATGAATTCGCAAATCTGTCAGGAGTTTTATTTTCCTCTGAGGATCAATCTCTATTTTAATTTTATTTCGTGTAAAATGAGACACAGTGCAGACGTCTGATGCCGGTGATGAAAATCCGATATTGAAATTGTTGAAAAAATTTGACGAAATAAAGTTTGACTTACTTTTAAACTTGCATCAACAGATTTATTGTACATCGAAAACATTTTGTCAGTGTTAAGGCTGCTGTCTAAATATATTCGTTTGGATTTAGATAAATTGTAATGACTCTCAGCAGCAGAAAATGAATTTATAAATTTTGTTGCCACTTTCCTTTTTAGCAATAAATTTATGAGAACGATGACCTCTTCACTCAGTTGGAATTCCACCATTAAAAATGCATTTATGAAGAAACTCTAATCTTCTCTTAGTTATTGAGAGTACTTTCATAAACAACATTTACAAACTAATTCTCGCTTACCGTTTTTTATTAAATGGTATTTCGACGATTTGTTGTTCAGTTTCATTGGTTGAAACATTTTTTTGTATCTACGGCGAGGATTTTTTGTGACTATTAATCTGGTTAAGTAAATTTCCTGCTTTATCTTATCCGTATTTTTATATACAAATCGGCGATTTTTTACATAATCGAGTTCACTAAACTTTTTGCATTGAAACTTGCTATTTTTCGTGCGGCTGCAAATATGCTTATAATTTTCAGCAGAAGCATCATCGTCTACAAACCCCATAAAAACAAATAATTCACTATTTATATAAATTTTAAATTTAATTTTAAAATTCAAATGTATATGTATATCGCTTTCAAAATGTTGAAATAAAACTCGCAATATTTACTTTTTTTTTATCATTTTTAAAGTTTTGCTTTTTACGTATTCCCATATTTAAATTTTCTACAGATTTTTTAGGGTGGTGGTTCCACATTTTGATTCATATCGCTGATCCTACTCAACCGATTTGGATGGATTTTAATCCTAAACTGATGAGGATAACTACAAGCAATCTGACACTAAGCTCATATCGTCTGAGTTTTTCGAAAGTGAGCGTGTTTTCAACAGGCGGACAGACAGACGGACATGGGTCAATTGACATAGAATTACTCAAGGAGCCAGAATATATATACTTTATGAATAATTAAAAAGTTTCACACGGAATGAAAAACTTACTATACCCTATTCACAACTAATTGTCGTGGAGGGTATAATAACGAATTGTTCATTAAATAAAAAATTGTTTAAAAAATTGGCATTGCTAATTAATTTTTTATTTTTCTTTGTGAACGTGCAAAAGATATTGACGATTGCATGTAAGTTTAATGTTATTTTAATAGAAAAAGAAAGAAAAAATTCTATAAAATAATTTATGAATAATTGCGACCTACGACAAACTTTAACACCGATGTGATGATAACCTACGATTATAATATGATTACAGTAATCATAATATGATTCTTTCAAATATGTTATGATTACTTTTAAGTTATTATGATTAGCATTTCAATAATCTGATTACTTCTTTACTTATTATGATTAACATGATTAAGGGAAAAATACAAACATGTTTTTTCGTTGCGTGCGGTAACGGCTTGAGGGTTGTCTTCGCTCCAAATACGGAAATTTTGCTTTTTTCCGCGGCCATTTAACCATAAATAAACTATTTAAAATGGGCAAAGTGCTCTATAGTGGTATCGCAAGTTCTCACGCATCTAACAAATCAAAATATATAACTAATTTGTGCAACATCTTATATCAATCCGTGCATTTTGCCAGCATTTGTGTAAGTTGTTGTTTCCAAATTATCGACCGAACCACTCTAGTATACATGTACAATTTTAGGTATTCACAGGAGACCTAGAGAAATACTTTTTTTTAACTTTATATATAAACAGAAAAAAATATAAAATGATTTCAATTAAAGTATTCGTCATATTAATTAAATATGCATCAGTAAACAAATAAGAATTATCAATTAATAATTTGATGATATTTACAATATTTTCTGCAGCAATGTTGTTTATTTTTAAATTTTTAATTAAAAATGATTTTATTTTTGATCAAACCATTGATAAAATAAATAACATAAAAAAAAATTGGCGCGAATTATTTCTGTGTGTCTCAAATTAATTTACGCTTTAGTAATCGCTTATCTTCCATACAAGTCTTCTCTGAAAAAAAAAGATTTTTTTGTAAATTGTTTACTTAAAAAAGCAAGATAAAAATACCGCAAAGACAGCTGATTTGAAATTCGAAATACCACCATCGATTCTCCATATCGGTAAGATTGTGTTAGTGAATATCAAAGAAATTCCTATAGATGATTCTGCAGAATAAGAAGTAAAGTTTTATAGCTTTTTCCCTCCATTTATTTGCACACTACTAAAAGCATCCTATTTATATATTTCTGCTATTCGCCTTACCCGCATTAAATAAATAATAGAACTTATGTGTATTATTTTGTTTTTATACTCCTAAAAAAGATTACTAAAGACTACATACAAATCGAACAATCCAATACTCAAACTCCAGTTGCCTGTATATCTTTATTTGAAACTAATGACCATATTATTTTAAGATGATAACAAGATAACAGAGTATATAGAACAATTATCTTAATTTTTTTTTTCTTTGGCAAAAACATTATGTCTAACAAAGTAACTCCAAATTGGAAACCAAATAGAAGAATAAGAAAATAAATGAGAAAATATAACCAAAATAAACTTTGTTATACTTATAATAAAAAAACCCATTATTATTAGCTGTTAATTGGCTTTCAATGACCAAACTGTACTGAAAGATAGTAAGACGAATCAAAATTGTAAGAATTCAATAAAAATACTAAAAAAAAAATGTCTTCTTAGACAAATTTATATGACACAGAGTGCTAAAGACATAACAAATGGCGTGGTTTGATACAAAGGATCCACTTATAAGGGTATCTTTTTATAATTGCCACAAAAAATATGGGAGGTCTATTAATTTTGTAATTCCGTTTGTAACACTTTATACACAATTTTCGAAAAACTGTAATGGTTTAAAAAAATAAAACACAAAAATATACTTTTTAAAGGCGCCTAAGTTGCTGTTATGCTTACCTTTTGGATTTTAGATAAAACAGTATAATTTTTGAAAGAAGACTGGATCAGTTTTAATGCCGATAGAAGTGGTATAGGGGTTGATTTTAGACCTATGTTTTCGATTACGATTTTATACCCTTCACCACAGGCGGAGTGTGTATACACGGAAAGAAAAACTCTTGGGATAAATTAACAGCCGTATTCATACAAAAGTAAAGTTGTATTCATAAACGAAAAATAGTCCTTTTAACCTTTAATAAACCATTCATTAAGTAAGAAAATTTATTGTTGGATTTACCCTCCTTTAAACAAAAAATAAAATTACATATTGATAAATGTTTTTATGATATTACTTTTGTGAAATATGTTTAAAAATAGAAACTGGGAATTATTTCCTTCTGAAGGTTACTTTATATTAAATTCAACATTTTTTATTTTTCGAATTTATTCTATGAGCTAAATTTCAGTTATGTATCTGATAGTGTATAAAATCTTTTCTAAAAAATTTAAGGAATATGACTATTACAAAAAAGCTTTATAAAATACATAACTGAAATTTAGCTCATAGAATAAATTCGAAAAATAAAAAATGTATGTTTAAAAATAATAGAAAACATGTTATTTATTAATATGGAGTTGTTTAATACATTTTATTAATATTTGGTTTTTTTTTTAAACGAGCAATATAAAGTTAAACTGTTAAATACTTGAACAATTTTTTACATGATTTAAATGAATGGGTCAAAGGCAAATGCAGATATTCTCTTTAATTATGTTTAAAATTATGAATTGGAATTTGATTTTTTTTATGTTTTAAAGAACAAATTGTTTTTCAAATATATAAAAAAAATAAGGAAAATAAGCAATCAAAATAATAGTGATGCTAATAAAAAGTAAACAAACTTTTCATTCGAATACTTTCTTATTATATGTATATTTAACAAAAGGTGCAAGCAAATATTTTTTTATAATACCTTTCGGCAAAATTTTGCATGATATTTTTATATTATAAGAAAAATTTTTAAGATCTTCAATTGTAAAAAAATATATTAATTATAGAATATCATGTGAACCGAATAGAAGCTTCATGCATCAGTAGCAATAAAATGGCAACAAAACGTAAAAAAGTTGTCATACTTAAACATAAAATCGCTACAAACAGTTAATTGATTAAAAGCAATTACTGTACGTTTATGAATACATAAAGACATAAAGCGTTTTAAAGTTTTAGCATACTTTAAACTTATAATAAGAACTTTTTATGAATATGGCCGTAAGTCTTTTATACGTACTTTAAGTACGAGCCGTTCTTAAAAATTGAAATACGAATAACACTAATAATTCTTTAAACTATCCTTAATCCTAAAAGAAAATCATTCATAAAATAAGTACAAAATTCTTAAACTTGTAAAAAGAATAACTTTTCGTTCGTAGTATCACTCTGAGAGTACAATAAGAGAGTGAGGGTTTTAATCTCATTTAAGTTTTCAAAGAATGTTCCAGACACTACAACAACACAAGTAGTTAGTTTCATGTTATTTTCATGTTTAAAAAGTAAAATTGAAAACTCTTGCTTCTCATTTAGTTTATATTTTCAGTTATATGTGTATTTACATAAAGTTTTTAAAGTAAAAACTATATCGGGAATGATGCTGGTGTTTTATAATCGAAATTCTGTAAGGTGTAAAATGGTTAAGTAAATCAATCACATTAAAATTATTCTTAAAAAATTAAGATTTAAAAAAATCGTAAAAGAAAGAAAAATGTAAATGCAAGACGATCGATTTGAAATTGTATACTATTTTATATTTGATATATACTTAAATTTACTTTCTGAGGGACATTAACTCAAAAAGGTTGATTAAACATATCAAGCCTTTGCTGCAATAGAGTACTTACTGAAAACCCCAAATATTTGAGCTAATGTATTTAATTCTTTAATTCCCAGAGGAACATAGGGCCGCCTACTGGCAAAAAATGTTGAGTAAATAAAATTTATAATTTTTAAAAGTTTTTGCTGGCCATTATTTCAAACATGCATGCTTGAAAACTGTGTACAATCCTAACAAATTATTTTTCACTTTTTTAGGAAAACTAGAAATAAGGGTTGTAGCCGTTAACTAAAATAAAAATATAGAAGAATTTTGGCATATCTAGTCACAAGCTTGCTTATACTAAAAAACAAACTTAAATAAACCTAGACAAAGGCGTAAAATTGCGCTTTCTTGTTGTTTTTAAAGCATCTCAAACAGTTTTTCTTGAATTCTTGAATAACAGTACATTGTTTCGCATTAGGTTTGACAACCGTTTTATCCGAGGGATAATAAAAAATACTTTTAATTTTTGGTTGCTTAAGTGCTTTAATATAAACATTAATTTGTTGTAGACAATACCCTTTTAACTTCAGCTTTGACTATAGATTATATTTTAATCGATAAAAGTTGATAACACTGGTCTGCCGTAAAAATTGTTTTACATAAATTCAAGTCCGTTCTCAGTTTGTCCTCTATCGCGTCCAGTTTTTTTTGGGCTGGGCAAATATTTTGCTCGAAATAAGGCGGTTATGTTAATACATTTCAATTTAACTTCCTAATAAGAAAATTTCTAAAATCTTCTTAAAACGTTGTAAAATTTGTTATTGCGAAAACTAATTTAATTTCCACAAAAAACTATTTTTCCTTATCACTTAATTACTTTAATTGAAAACAAATATTTTAAATCTCTTATTTTGAGATAAAAATTGTAATGTTCAAATGCCTAGAACAAAAATTGTATTTTCTAATGATATTAAAAAACCGCTAGATTTCCCGCTAACCGCCAAAACGGAAATTTTACCCCGATAAACACGTAAAAACCGCTAGAATCGCGGTAAAACCGTCAAATTGGCAACAGTGTTAAGGGCTGGTATATATTTGTTTAAGCAAATACAAGAAATTTAAAACAACAATTTATTAAAAAATTATGAGATCATTTTACATTCAGTTCAATCAATGGTACGACTACCTACCTCTTAAGCTTTAAGTACACGCAAAGGAAAAAATATGGTTTTGGTAAACATATTCTAAGAGCAACATATTATGATAAGATTCATGATTGTAGTCACCATATTAAAATTTTTATTGAATCATATTATATTCGTAATATTACATTATAATCAAAGTAATTTTTGGGAATACAAACATTTTTAATTTACAAGATTTTGTTTGTGGTGCTTAATTCCCAATTTTTATTCTTGATAACCCTGGATGGTTACTGTTCGGCGAAGCTTATTTACTTTTTATCATATAACTTTTCAAAGTTTTGAAATAACGCCCTTTTTGTCAACAACGTTAGCTGATGACGAAATCTTTTAGTGAGTGGACATACGCTGGATCCTAATTTTTTTTAAAGTTGAACTTCAGAGGTGTGTACTCGTTGCAACGACGAAGAGTAACCTTATGTAGGTTTTTGTGTCTATTTTTAGGGATTTTTAATATTTCTTTTATCAACAGTTACGTCATATATACTCACAATATGTTCCATACAGATCGAAAACCCAAACATCGACGACAATACCTGAAATATCTTCATTCATCTCTCGTTGCTCCCTACACAGTACGACATTTTTCAGGTGATTGATTCGGGACTCAATTCTGATAATTGCTTATGAAAGTAGACCCAAAAAGAAGAACTTCTGCATCATTAGTTTGGGCATTGTGCCTCAATAGCTATTTAAGAGGCAAATTCGAGACTCCTACTTTGCATACCGTAAGAAAGGGAAAATTTAAAAATAAAATACCTAATCGACAAATTTGTCACCTCTGTCCCTATAGCAAACTCAGAATGACGAGAAGTACATGTTATTTATGAGAAAAAAGGATCTGTTGTGAACATAAAATTTAACTTTGTGTCTCATGCATAAAACAAGACTAATAACTAAAATTTTGTTTCTTTTATATAATTTGACTGATAATCTTTAAAGGCTGAGAAAGAAAAAAGTAATTTATTTTTTACCTTTTTAGTTTTTGTTGTATTAAAAAAAAAGTAAATTAATTAAAAAAAAAAAAAAATATTTCATTTTCATATCGCATTTTTGGAAAAAAAAAATTTATTTTTTTTATTTAATTTTTTTTATTTAATTTTTTTTATTTAATTTTTTAATAAAACGCTTAACAGATTTTTGATTATTTTTTACTTTAGAAATCGTTCCGCTAGCATTTATTTTTTAAAAATTTCGTCGATTCAACGAAGAGTAACTTAAATGTACTAAAATATAAAGTAACCTTCTAGTGATAGAAACACTGAAATTTATTGTTGAAGGAAATTAATTTAAAAAACAAAAGAAAAAAATATTTCAAATTCATATAGAATTTTAGAAAGAAAAAAATTTTATTTTTTATATTTTATTAGCGATAGAAACACTGAAAGTTATTGTTGAAGGGATAAGCTATTGCTATGCGCAATTTACTGGTTGCTTAGGCCAGAGAAAAACTAAACATTTTTAACAAATAATACTGTTAAGCAAATAAGAATTATAGGCAACAGCTTTACTTGTAACAATATCAAAGCTTAAACAAAAACAACAACCAAAAAAAGTGAATTTATCTTTTCTTACATTCCCCACTAAAATTGGTTGGAATTCTTCCAACATTAATTGTAGTTAAGAAAAAGTAATTTTTTGGGAAAATTTTTAATTTACAAGATTTTGTTGGTCCTGCTTAATTATAATATTTTTCCCTTAACCATATTCTTCTCATGTTAAACTTAATTTTTTTTAATTTCTTTAAACGTGTTTTTTTAATGGGTATTTTTTTAATTGTTTAACCACTCACTTACAAATAATTCGATTGGCATATATAAAACAAACGACACAACTGATACAAAATTATTTAACAAATGGCGATAACAAAATATTATTAGAGTAAATATAATTTGTTTCCATCCTTAATCTATTATGATAACGTATAGAAAGTTATCATGTTATGACTATTATATATCATAAAATGGTTGTATGTAATTTAGTGTGTTGTTAAAGTTACCATTATTTAGTTATTATAAAAATGAGTATTTTTCTGTCAACAATACTCAAATTTTTAATTGCGATAAACATTGATATGTTTACAGTTACTATTATATAGCTGATATTAAATTAATAATAACAATTTTCTTGTGAACGACAACAATATATAGTTACAATAAACATAGAGTAGTTTCCGTAACCATGCCAAATCATATTTTTTCTTTGCGTGCAGCATTTACAGTCTTTTAAAATTGAACATTGTTAAATAAAATGTACAGTTCTTTGTAATCCTCGTTTTCATTCTAAAAGTCACTGTTTATATGTTATTTTGACTTTTTGTTTGTTTTGTTTGAACTAATTTAAAGGCATTACTCGGCAATTATTTTGTAGCTAGAACAACAACGGTATTTTTTTTTTAGGCACTGAAAATCCTGTAAAGTCCTGCGTTTAATAAAGGATATAAAAAAAAACTTATCCGTTTTCAAGATGCTTTTTATTCGTACGTTTTTTAGTTTTCAAGACAGTTTTCAAAACTCTATTAAGCCGGAAAAACAAAATATGTAATATCGGAGTAAAAGCAAAACAGGCTAAAAGGGCTATATTAAAATACAAAAACGGCCAAAAAAAGAGCGTTTTGTAGTTTAGGGCTTAACATATTTTAAAGCGGTTCAAGATCCTGAAAAAGGGCTTAATCTAGCCCGAAAATTGCTAAGTTGGCATCATTGCTTAGACTTTCTTAAGTGTTTATATGCTAGATTCAAATGAGAAGCAAAGTTGATTTCACGATGTCCGTCTGTCTGTTTAAAGTTTAAAGTTTTCCATACATCCAGATATGATTGAAACTACGTTGTGATATGTGTATATACAAAAATGTCGCACTTGTCATGTGTAATTTTGCTATCGTAATTCAGCCTGATAGGTCCACTAATTGCTGAGATATGAACAACAACCCACCACTGCTTCATAAATACAGCTATAAATCCCTTGTAGCGGTTTTTTTGTAAATCTTGAGCATGGCAAGAGCCAAAGTATCTAAACTAGGTACAAGCTCCTTTCTTCCTTATCAACATCCGACAAAATGTAGGCAGGAGTGGACAAGTTATCAATACACAATCTCTCTAATATATATGCGGGATGAGGATTTATAAAACTGCAGTCGAAACCAAAAACTGTCTAATTAAAAATTAAAATTTGTGTACAACTTTTCGCTTTTTTAGTTGGCTTGACAGCGATTCTTTAGATTTAATAAATTAGAAGTAAAATGAAGAAGTGAAAGAACTTGCAGTTTTTCTACTTTGATTACAGTTTTTTAAACTGATTTAAATCTAATTCTCAATTCTGGAATACTATGATGTCAGTATTTTTTAAGATTAATTCATAGCTTATAGATTCCAAGTAAATCCCACTTCTGAAATATTCTTGCTCTCGGTAGAGGGTATCAAAGTTTCACCACAGCCGAATATAGTTAATTTACTTGTATTTTCTTGTGAATTAATAGAAGACAGTTTATCAAGTTTTTTGTTTGATTTTGGTATAAAAGTTATTGCTTCTGACCCGGTATTTGTGAGCGGATATCAAAACATAAATTACTCTCGCAAATAAACATATTCTGCCAACATATTTAAATTGTTGGCGTATTTTTTACATATTTATTTTTATTTTAATAATTTTCAGAGCATGCAGCAGAAATTGTTATAGAAATGTATACAAAATGTTTTATGATGCCCTTGGGACTTTTCAACAACTCTGTTTAATTTGTTTGTGTTTATTTTTTTAGGGAATAAATAAAATTTTAAGCATATTTCAAACGCATAAAAGCCATATTGTCAAGTTTATGCTCGTATTAGTACATTGACAAAAAAAAAAGAGAAATTAAAAATATTGTGTGGGTCTTCTTTTATTTATTTATTATTTGTGTTCGCCTGTGCATAAGAGGCAAATAAATGTGAAAAAGTTAGGAATACAAAATGAGCGTAATTATTAATTTTTAAGATAATTTTCATTATTTGAAGTTAAATTTAAATAAATTTTTAAATAGAAAGGAATATTTTAATACTTTAAAATATGTAAATTCTTCACTTAAACCTAAATTAAATGGTTGATTTTTGTTATAAATTTATTCGTTTATTGGAATAATTTACATCAATAAACGTTTATTGGAATAATTTACATCAATTGTATTGCAGTCGATAGAAAATAAATACGCAGCTGGTAAAATTGAAGCTTTTTCTCTAAAATCATATTGATATTACGGTCACAATTAGAATGTGGGTTTAACTGAAAATAGAATAACTAATCAAATCGCCTTTTATGTATACATTCTTTTGCTTGACGCCCTATGTTCACACTGAACTTTATTTAAGTATTTATGGTATTCAGTAATTGTAATTCTATTTATATTTAGATAAATAAAGGACATATATATATTCTTTTGCTTGCAAGCCTTAAAAATGTTCATCATTCATTTATAACAAAAACTTAGCCACAATTTGTACACTACGTCAAGCGAACTGCTAACTAGAATGTGGATTAAGCTAAGCAGCTTGTTAGCACAGAGTTTATTCATAACAAACTTTTGTCCATCTTATAACTTTGATAATATTGCTCAAAAATGCAACGCGTTTTGCTAAATCATTGCTGGGTTCGTTATTTTTTTTTCTTGATTTTCCCCCTCCACATACATACATATAAATTTAAAAAAATATAGAAAATTAAAAAAACATTAAATTAAAAAAACAAACAAAACTGTTTAATATTAAACAAGTGTTTTTCAAAAATTGACAAACGTTCGGCAGCTCGTTAACAAGAGTTTATCAAATCGCTAGCCAGAGTTTGGAAAGTGTATTATAAACAAACTCTGTACTAACTTAACGCCAAATTTTCATTATGAATACGGCTGCTAATTTCCTACAATAAAATTAAAAATTTTAAACCAATTCGGTTGATCTAAATTGAGAAGTTTCCAAATAAAATTGAGAATTTTATTTTAAAATTAAGAAATCTCCAATTTTTTATATAGGAAAAATACACTGAAATTTATTGTTGAGTGTAAGCTATCTTCTGGTTGCTTAGTCCAGAAATTTATGGAAAAAAACGCAAGTCGAAGAGAATCACCAAATAAACCTCAGACAAATTTCTAGATGAATTTGATGAATGCAATTTTAAATTGAGAAAATTCTTAATAACGCTAGGAACATAATTAGGTTTCAAGTCGGCAGCACGTCATAGAAAATTCGTTTCATTAACTTTTAATAAACCTGTTTTATTTTTTTCCGTAACAATTTTCCTTTTCCTATGACAATATGGTCATAAACAGCGTATATAATAGAATTAGATATGGCTCGACGTTTGCGAAATCTGCCCACAACAATATTACGTATTTGTATTAAAAATTTTTGTTAAAATGTTCATTCAAAACTAAATAAAATTATTATAAACGACATTTTGAAGTAGAAATAGACTTAACTTTTTAAAAAAAGATTAGTTACATTTTTATTCGAAAAATGAAAGAGAAACTCTTTTGGGTAGAAATAAGATAGAAGAAAATACGAAATTGTTTCTACCACTGTGAAAGATGCTTTAAAATTGAGAAAATTCCAGGTGAAATTACGAGTTTCAATTTGAAATTCAAAGTAAATTAAATTGGGAAAATTCGCAAAAAATTAGAAATATTTAAAATTTTTTCTTTAATGAAATATTTACTGTAAATCGTAAGAACCATCCCTGGACCTTAGAAGATAATTACATACAAATTAAAAGTAACTAAATCAATCCTGCGGTTCCCAAGGTATACCGATATTAACTGGTATTATTTTTTTTAAGACTGATTCCGTTGCGACGCTTATTTTGCGAAAAATGTATAACTCAGGTCCCACATCCCAACTGAATAACAAGAGAGAATTAACTCTTTTATTTATTCACTTATTGGCAAAAATCGACAAGTTCTATTT